>VZUA01070974.1:0-22600 GCA_013401035.1 Horornis vulcanius
CACACAAGATCACCTCATAACACTATTAAAAAGCTAGGCTGAAAGAGGCCTTTTTCCTAGACTGAAAAATTATGTCAGCCTTAGCCATAAAGCTCAAGACCATTTATGATCTCTTTAGAATGTTTGTATGATACATCTCAGTGAGTACTTCACGACATTCCCTAGCAAAAGTAATACTGTAAACAATAATCACCGCTATTAATTGGTTATAAGTTTGAAGTCTTGAAACTTATTTGTCATTTACATCTCCTACACTACACCAGTCTTCTGGGGAAAAAAGATGAGAAAGGAAAGCCTAAAGTTGTCAGACACAAGCAGAGAGCCCTAACCACCTTTACAGAGACATTTACAGACCTTTACAACATTCTCAACAGCTGCTTTAGTGAGAAAGCAGGTGCCAAAACCCCAACACCCAAGAATAACAAACACCACAGTCACTCAGCTTCCAACTGGGAATGAGTCCCAGCCTGCTTCCCCAGGCCCATTCCAACCAAAACTCTCCCTACTGCTTCATACATGCTCAGGCCCCCACCAGGCTCCACACAGTGTTAGAACTAACTCCAATTCCCTGACAAAAATGAGGTTATTGTGCCTGCATTACCACTTCAAATGTTTCTGCAAAATATGCTTCTTTCAAGGACTAACCCAAGCCCAGCAGAGAAAAAGTAAAGATTCCTAGCTAAGGCAAGCTACCTTGCAACCCAACTCAGAGAGGTCTTCAGCATTTTGGGAGGCCCAAGGTAGCCCCCACAAAGGCAAGACATCCCAGGATTTCTCCATTCCAACTCTGCAAAATGCCATACAAAATACAGAAAGACCCATAGCAGAACCTTGTGCTCGTTTGAATACCAATGCATACTGAAGCAGTAATTCTGTACATTTAGAAGTACAAGTCTTTATCAGATTTTCACACCATTAGCAGCAGGACTCCTGGGGAAAAAGAACTCGTGTTCTGGTTTTTGTCCCAACCTCGGAGAGCACCAACACAATATGCTAATTGCTAATCATCTCCTCCCACATTCACTGCTCAAACACTGAAAAAACCCCAACACTCCCAAAACTAAAGCTGCCTGCATCACATTGTCTAAAGGAAGTACCCTAATTATGCCTAATTTAGGATTTACATTTTAATTTCAACTTCAAGACAGATGGGCTCTTCTCAAGGGAAAACCAAGAGCAGCACAGTAAATCCTTCAGGCACACTCCCCCTGCTTTTCTTTCCAAGCTGTTGCTGTGGGGTTTTCACTGGTTGAAGACACCATCAACACACGACGACAGAATATTTTTGCCTCTCTGCGTGGCAAACTATTAGTGTAAGGACTGCCTAACCTGGGGCAGTACCTTTCAAGAACTGCAAGGATTTATTTTTCCCCTCCTAAGGGTAAAATAAATGCCATATAGCCTTTCAGATTCAGATACATGAAAATGAAAGGACTTACTGAACAACTTGATCCACTCTTTCAAGACAGTTGTTCCATATTTATGTGGCTGCCCCATACCACGTGGTAGAGTACCATTAGTTTGTTTTTAATCAAATACAAACACTTCAGCTGCATAATGGAAGTTAAGATTGTCTTTACTGTGGATCTCAGCTGTAGAACCAACCCCACAGGATGCAGACTTAAAAACTGAAGCAATACATCAAAGAAGGTTTTTTAGGTGGGTTCCTCAGAATTCACTGCACTAAATTCACAATAAGCTTTGATATCAATGCTAACAAGTAATTAAATTTGTGTTCCAATTTTAAGTTGTTTTCAAGTTGTGCTTACAAACATTTTAACATGAAACTAACGAAAGAGATACGCTCTCTGAAAAGAAGCTGCTCAAAAGAATACACAGGATAAAAGCCAGCAATGCTTTTATTACTGCATCAACATCATGAGAATGAAACTAATGAACAAGCTATTCAAGCTTCCTGAAGATGCTCTGAAGTGTTTGTAAGGAAGACAGTCCGCATTTACACGGCCCCTGGACAAGCAATGTTTCTTCAGCATATGTTATTCTCCTAAGGTAGTTCAAGACCTTTCAAGGCAGGGCAACGAGCAGGTAAGCACTACAAGGCAGAATCAATCAGTCCTGGATTCAGCAAGAGCCCGGAGATGTGAGCCACCTATTCACAGAGCAGCTCCCACAAAAAAAGGCATCTCCCAGCGCAGCTGTGAGACAGTCAAAGCATACCCACGCACCTCAGTATTGCCATGCCCCTTTTTACCTGCTGGAGTAAGCAGATGAGTATTGAGGATGTAGGAGGGAGAGCAGTTTGCTCTTGCTCACTTTCTGTGCAACTACACAGGATCAGCCTGAATTCCTGACCCCCACACACCACCAACTGCTGCCAACTGGTCAACAACACAAAAAATGTTGTGTACTGTTCTGCCCAGATCTCTATTTCCCTACTAATACTCTTAAAATCCACCTGAAAAGTTTAAAACCTTGAGCCTGCCCTTTTTGGACTGCAGGCACTTTGATGGGGAAACACAAAACAAAATTAAACGTAGGTAAAACATAAGTGTAAGATACTGAGCGAGCCTTATACAAAACACAGTGCAAACCACAGAGTTCTATTCTACTAATAGTCTAAGTAACCCTAATCTGCTGCACACATGAATATTCAGAGGGAAGTACCCAACACTAACAGCCCTCGGGAAACAGAACAATGACAGCTGCACATCACTGCCATTGCTCACAGCTCCGCCATCTCCAGCCCACCTGCCACCACCCTGGGTGGCTTTGTTCCTCTGACTGGAGTGCATGAGTTATTTTGTCGATTACCTAGAAAACACCACCCTAGTGTTTGAGCCCTAACATTTCAAGTAGCTCTAATTCAGCTTTCAGCTCAGTTCTTTGTCCTCTAAAAATAACTCATGTTTAACTGTAACTGGCTACAATTTTCTAATTCTTTATGACCCCAAACCTGTAAATCTATTACCCAGAGACAGCCAAAGTAATCCTTAATGAAGGTGTGGGTACAATGCAGCATGCTAGGGGCCATCTGGTTGCCAGGTGTTTCCTGGCTTAGCTTTTCTTCACAATAGCTTTCCTGGCTTAGCTTTTCTTCTCCTCCTCCCCTAATTCCAAGGAAGGCAATTTCTACTTCAGGAAAGTCCCTCATTAAAGACACAGACAGTTCAGAGCCCACAGCAGAAAGCCTAGAAGGGCTGTTTATCATCACACGTATCCTCCCTGTGACTATCACAAAAAGACTGTGCCAGGACTATTTCTGACTGTTAATAGGAAGTGCAACATTTTCACTGTGACCCTATGCTTTATGTCCTTCACAAAAAAACCTCTAAATTCCAAGGTAAGTGCAGTTTTTCTAATAGTACCATTGGTACAGAAAACAGGTGATTTAAAATGTTCTAAGCAAGACTGACAACCGGGGTAATTTGAGCTCTTCAGGGAGCAACACAACCTATCAGTGTGGTTAGATCCTATGAACTTTATTTTCCAAATGGAGCATTTAACTTCTGTAAAATCCCTGTCTTTAAGACATTTAAAAGCTTTCAAGCTTCCAGAGACACATTCCTGCCACTCCCCTTCACCAGTGCTCTGGAACAATTTAGGACTGGTACAAAGTAAGTAATTTTTGTACAGCATTGCCCTGGGTCAACTTACTGAGCCAGCTTCCCACAGGGTCAGGCAAGGACCAGGCACAGGAGCAAACAGGCACAAGACCCCCACAGAACCAGCTGGGATAAGCCCTGGCTGCCAAGAGACCACATCCCAGACTACTCAATAGGAAGGTTTCTTCTCCTGGTTCCCACTACTGAGCTAAGACTTAGCAGAAGGTATCTCACATTTCAAGCTTGTGACAACTAATTGCAGGGACTCAGATTGGTGGGGATACTGAGCCATTTATTGTGAGAAATGTTCTGGCCAAAGCCAGAGATCATTTACTTGAGCACTTGCAGCAGTCAGTTCTCGGGAATGTTTCAGACTGGTTATGTACAAGTAACAGGGTCAGTGGGCATGCACAGGAAAAATTGTGTCAGTATTTCTCAAACATGACAGGGAAAACTCATTTTTACAGCAAAGACAAAAGCCCTTGTGACTCCTTCCAGTGTATGAAAAAGGGGTCTGTGCTGGGGAACTCTACAAAGTCGGGATGCTCCTGCTGTGCTCGGGAATTAGCAGGTTACAAAATGGAAACAACTGCTGCTTAGAGACACACAGGGCAAAAATGCCTACTCTGTCCAGCAGCCAGGAATCCGCTTTGCTGCTCTTGGGCACCCAAGTACCCCAAAGAGCCACTGCCCTAGCAGTCCTCAGCAAAGTCTGTAGGCACCCTAGACCTTCACTGCCTGTGGGGACATGACAGGTCCTGATCCATTTATTGGTGGATACAAAGACAAAGCTAAAATTTGCCCAGAAAATTGCAACACGAAATCATTTCCAAGCCAAGAAAAGCTTTTCTGGTTCTACTGTGGATGAAGACCTAAGCAAACAGGACAATCTAAAACTAAAACCAATAGAGCACCTGTGATGGGCATGCCAGTGGTTCTCACCACTATCCCAGAGCCCCACCAAGCTCATGAGCAGTGTTCATCCCACAGCTGTCTTGCCTATGATCCCAAGCCCCTCAGAAAAAAAAAAAACAAAACCTCATTTCAAAACAAAATCCAGCAGAAGAATATCACACGTTCTTTTTCCATGGTTTCATCTATACAGCAGGTTTCGTAGTTATGTGGAGCTCAGCCCAGAGCAATGTTTCAATACAAAATGAGTGATTAAACTGAAAGGTAACAAACTGAAAGAGATAAATGCAGACAGACCTACATCAGAAGAGGAAATTGCCCAGCACCAGTGCTTGTTGTGAAAGATTTTCAAGTTCAACTACGAAGTAAATCCATCACAGAAAGGGAAATATTAACAAGCGACTAGAGATATAGTACCTTTATTCTCAAGTACACTTACTTGCTTGTTCATTTTTTGCTATCTGTATATTTTAGTATATTTTCAAATGCAAGCTTCTGCTAGAAATTATTTTCACAAGCTTCAAAACATTCTTCAGAGAGCTACTCATCTGCTTACTGACACAGACATGGGGCAGGGCTTATTTATTAATCTAGGAGGATTACACTTCAATCTAGATCAACCTTTGCCTGCAGGTAAGAGCAGTAGGGCAGATAAATCCACCAGATTTTCCAATTGCAAGGGCATGAAAGGAACAGAATCCTAAAGAAAATTATGTCATGCCTGGATGGGGGAAAGACATGAATACAAGGAAATAGTCGCTTCTTTTTTTATCTGTTGTTCAATAGATGCTGGAACAGGCAAATTCTATTCCTACTGACCTGTCAGCTCTGAACCTACCTCTAATAGCTGAAACAAGTCTCCATAGCCAGTTTTTCAAGTGAAAATATAGCACATTTGTCTGATCTCTCTTTTCCTGGCTGTTTAATGCGCCCACAGATCACTTTCTCACTGGAGGAAAGCTCATGTTTCACTTACCTTCCCTTTCCCTTAGGCAAGCAAGAAAAATGCACCAAAACACTGCTACAGAAAACACAAACACACAGTACAAGTAAAATACTCATTCTCTCACCCAAGTCAGGATACAAACAAACAATTTATTCCACTGCACACTGGAATAAGCAGTGTCATTAAGACTGATCTTGAAATAACTTAAAATGCAGAAGAAAACTCTGTCCTCTCCAGAAAAAAAATTTGCAGCCTCTATCAGTATATAAGACAAATTAGAAACAAAAATGAATCTTCCAAGTAACTGAAACTTCAGTACCTAAATTCACAAGGGTTTGGCAGAGCAGTAAGGGCAAATCACCTGGTGCTGACCACAGAGGTACTTCAGACTAATGCCTCATAATGCCAAATCTGCAATACTGTGTCTGAAAGGAAGTCTGAAGTACGGAATATTCCTGAAGTATGGAATACCCTTAGTTTTGCCCAATATTTTTTTCAAGTATTTATTTCCTCCTCCTGCTTTTAATAGGTGGTGAAAGAATTCAGTCAAAAAATACTTACTTGAAAGAGTAAAGAAGTTATTTTAAGTACAGCTTGCACATTCACCAAGTTGCTCTGTTCCCATCATTGGAATAAAACAGAAAATTCATGACACCACCCAAAAAAGGGAATATCTGCCTTAAAACAGCCAGTAGCATTTCTATCTGCTGGCTCAGAGAGGTACAAGCTTTCCACCAATTAAATATTGTCATCATCAGCATCTTTTAAAAATAAATTAATTACAGTCGAGGACTACTCTCTCATAAATAGCAGTGTAGAAATCCATTTGTGCTAAAAAACAAAACGTAGAATTGAGTTCATAAAAAGATTTCAAAGCATTGAATAAGGCATTGTTTCAGCAGATACCACTAACTACAAGTGTCACAAAGCCTGAGCTTACAATACAGGGTTCAAAGACTTCTTAGTCCAGAGGAATCAAAGGACAGAAGTCCTCATAATTATAGCTGCTCAGTGCACATCAAGCAACACTGGCAGCACTTTGACAAGTCAGCCCCCACCCAAAGGTCACTCTGCACAGACTCATGGTCTGCAGGGGTGGCTGGCAGGAAAGGCTGGATTGACTGTGCCTGCAGTAACCATACGTGCCTATTGGTAACTACGGGTGATAATGCAGGCCAGTGCTGCCATCCTGACACCAGCATTAACACCTAAACAAACACACATTCCAGCATCTGAACTATCAGTATCATAAATATGGTAAAACGAGAAATGTGCTTCTGATTTCCAAGTGCCTGTAGTTAGCAATTAAATCTTTGCAATAGATTATTAATTCCGTTTATTGCTAAGGGTAATGCTGCAGGCGTACAGTGGACCAGAACAAGTGAAAGAAAAAAAAAAAAGCCTAAGTAAATTCAGCCTTTTGCCCAGAGTACCAGAGGTCATTCTAAGTGCATACAGCTGGACTTCTTTTTCCCAAATGCATTCCACAAAAAAAATTCTTAACTATTCGTATTGAAAGGCATATTTAGAAGAATTTCTAATACTGCATTCAAAATACTGCTAATGTTTTAAGCAACACTAGTAGCACGCCATTAAAAATTATCTAAACTAAAAGACTATTATCTATAAATCACTTCTGCTAATTTTGGCAAACTCTGGAGTATAAAACTATATATATATATTAATTTTCAATAACACAAAAATGCCTTTTATTAAAAGTTTAAATGTACATTTATTATATGCTATAACAGACAGTACTGGGTAATAAGAAATGCTTAGATTCAATATTGTGCTGAGTTTCATTCAGAAGCACAACCAGCTCTTTACAGCCTGAAAAGCTTAACTTTGTTGAACAACATGGAATGAAAGCTTATTTTCCACGCTCTATCCTTTACTCTACAGAATGAATCAGGTTATTAAGCATTCCACACACACACAGGGGTTTGTTTGCTTTGCTTTTTTTTTTTTAATTACTCTTTTTGGAGGTTAGGATGTTTTTCTTTTGTTTTTTCTTTCTCTCAGGGAATTTTGTCCTGTTTGTTGCCTAAGAGATGATAATGATGGGTACTTTCAGAGGCAAAAGAAGTGGCCAAGGTGGCGGGAAGGGCGCACCTCGCTACTCTCAGCTGGGGTTTGTTTTTTTTTTTCTTTTTTTTTTTTCCTCTTGGGAAGGGCAAAAACACCTCAAGATTTTGGCTGTGGGGTTAGGGGCTGGGCTCAGCACTCTCAGATCAGAGGGAATAGTCACACACTGCTATCATGGGGAGAATTCGCTGCTACCATAGACTCCAGCCCCTCCACTGCTTCTTCTTTACCTCAGGTGAGCCTTTGCTCGTAAGAGCAGCCGGGGAACTAGGACCTTCGTAACACCTGATGGCACTGGAAAAGGACCCTCACCATCTACTCGGGTTCCTCAGAGGAAAAACCCGGGACCCCAGAGCCCCCCACTTCGCAGAGGGTGTGCATCCCGGCTGCCTGCTGCAGCTGCTTGCAGGAGCACAGCTGCCACTGCCCAGCCCTGCTGCTTTGGGTTTTTCCACTACATTTTACCTCAACACCCCATGTCTGCCTGACCTCGTGGTTCCGGCTACGGCTGCAGAGTTTCTGCTTGGCTTTGCTTGCCACTCCGGGGTGTGCCTGCCTCTGCTGTTCCAACCGCTGCTCCCAGGTTCCCGCTGCAGCCCCATCCAGAGGGGCACCGGGACCGGCTGATGCTGCAGGTTTGTAAAGGAAGCCCCTTCTCCATCTCTTCTGCTCCTTCGCCCGCCATTAACCGCGTGAAGACGCGACAGAGGTTGTGCTCAGCCCCTCTTCCCCAGCCAGCCCGGCCGCCATCACCGCGGCCCCTCAGGGCTGGGGCACAGCGCCCCCTGCAGGGCGGGGGAATCACCACGCCCGCCCTGCCCGGAGCCAGGAGCGCCCCTGGCGGCCGTGACCGGAACTGCACCCAAGGGGAAAGGGCCGGGGAGCCCAGAGCGGGCTCAGGGGGTCTGTTCACACACACACACACACACACATATATACACACACACATATATATATTAGTAAAGAAGTGGTATTCCTTTTCCCATATCCTCACCTAAAAGCCCCTTAATTTCAAAGTTATAATAATTTGGAGGGAAGGGGCGGGGGAGGTTACACTTTCTATTCCAAGGGAGATTCCAGCCTTCCTTGGCAGACACTTGCCTTTCAAATCAAGACAAGTCTCTCACAAATTTGCCAACTTTCCCTTTACTACTTCAAGAACTACACATATTTTATCTCCCTAAAACAACAGAAGCACTCAGCTTCCTTCTGCCTGATTTATATGTTTGTTTATCATTTTCCTGGAAGAGGTTTTCTTTAGAGGACATCAACTTAATCATGTTGCAAAAGCCAGAGTATGGGCACATCCTTCCAGACACACTTAGACACAACCCTAAATACCTAGGTCTGCTCTGGACTCCTGGCAACACAGATGCTGACTCCAGGTATGTTCTGAGCATGCTGACAGCCTGTGAAGAGCAACCTTTGGCCCAAACGCTGCCCTAACTGAATCAGTGCAAATGAAAAAATTCTGATACAAATCTGGAGGAAGTGACACCCTTATTTCAGAAATATCCCTTCTTTTCTTCTGGCTACCTCTCCCCACTACGTATTTTGTAATACAGGTAGCAGGAGGGCACTGAAGGAGTATAGGGTATCCAAGCAGCTTTAGGGCCATCACATCTGCCTTCATCTCTGATGCCCTCCCACCCCAAGCTACAGGCTGTCAAGAAGGATGGGATATGAATGACCAACCATCCAGACCACTCCTTGAGCAAGGTTTGTTCTCCTCCTTTGCAAATCATCCAGCTCCACCCCTGCATGTCTCCTTTGTGAGCCCTTCTTTCGTTTGTTCGGGTTTTTTTTTCTCAGCCTCCTTGAACAATCTTCTAATTGCTGATGGAAATAAAAGCTAGTATTAGTTTCAGCATACTCAAGGGAAGCAGACAAATGCCTAGGCACATGACGAGAATCTTGCTGCAAACAGGCAGGGCAGCCTGCCTGCCAGGCACACCCTGTAAGGCAGCCTGCAAGAGGAGCAGCCCAACACCTGAAAGCACAGCAGGCACCAGCAGCCAGGGATGTGTCAGCAGGAGTCTCCTGTCAGCAGAAACCCACACATGAACATACAGCTGCTGGTCATCAAGCCACAGCCACAGTACTCCAAACAAAAGGAGAAGCTTTGCCATCTGAACGATGCCACGTGGTCAGGAGAGGAAGGGATGCCTAGGCACACCTTAGACATCACATGGAAGCAGCTGCAAGAATTGGTCAGGGGCATTAGAAGACTGTGGGGTCTCTCTGTCCAACAACCAGCCAGGGGACAGTAAAAGCACGTTAACATTAGCAAGTGTTAGCAGTAGGCTTGGCACAGCACATGGCCCTGGGTCTGGCCAAAGTCCCCATGAGGGGATCAGGTCTTTCTGCTCAGACCTGATGGTCACAGAGGGGCTGCTGTGGAAAACAGAGTAACTTGGCACAAGAAGACCTGGTTAGCTAAAACAAGCTGACCAGATTCCCAGCTAACCAGAATTCAAATGCACGCTTGAACCCTCCTTAAAGTCAAAGGGTTTGAACACACATTTTCAGCCCATTTCACAGCAGACACAGAAAAAATGCTTTCCTCACAGTCCCTCTCAGACTCTGAGCCTTCCCAGTGATAAAGGTGTCCTTGCACTTTATGTCAGGCACCTTGCAATTGCACTTGCTGCACAAGCTATTCAGATACCCTCTACACAAAGCGAGGAGAACAAAAAGAGAGAAGCTGAACTGTACCTGGAACTCAGCTGAAGTTCCTCCAGGCACAGCCTGGACAACACCGTGTTTGAGGCACATAGGGAAGGAGGCCAACCCATCTTTGCTCACAGCCAGCAGATACAGGATTCTGCCCCAGCAGTGAAGCATGCAGGTCACTTTTGAATGTCTACAGCCATTTTATACTCTTCATCTCTGGATCAAATTTGCACCAATGCAGGAGTTTTCAAAAGCACATCCCAAACTGTGTTCAGAACTTTCATAACAGATTTTGAGACATTTACTAGCTTTGTTCATCCAAGACCAGAAACTCAGGAAAAGTGACAAGATTTGTATAGCCAAGCAGCTGTTCTAAGAGATAATCTATGCTCCTAAAGCTAGAATTGACAGTTCCTAGTTCTAAACCAGAAACCAGCCCCTATCATTCTCTCCAGAAAACAAAGTGAAAACATAGGGTTAATTGAATCAATGGGTCCTATAATTAAATGCTGCCAAGATAGCTGACATGATTGGACTACTGGGTTTGGTTTGGTTGGGGGGGTTTGTGTTGTTTACCCAGAGGTTGCATATACTTTAAATATGGCTAATTTGCAAACAGTTATTGAATTTCAGTTTAAAACTCTTTCAGGGAATAAAATGACAAATTTCACAGAAAGAAAAAGAACTTCAGAGACTCAAGTCACTGCAAGCTACTGCAATCTAACTTCTTAGAGCTTAGAAGTACTAAAAGAAAGAAATCTTCCTACTTCTTCCTGGGGGCTTGACACAAGACAAGAAATATTCCTCAGCTCCTCATACCCATGAGTGCCAAATCTAAATGAAGGAGCAAAATTTGCTAGAGGACCTTAATTCTACTGACAAATCCATAATTTAAGAATTGTCAGGTGTAAACTGATTATTTCCCTGATGGCATAAAGTACCCCAGATTTTCAATAATCAGAAAACAGAGCTGCAAATGGCATTGTCTCTTTCCAGATGGTGTTAGTCAGGTACAGATTCAATGAACTCATCACAGTATTCTGATTTTCACCGCTTAACACTGCTGGTTGTAATAAGGCCATTGTCCCCCTTTACACAATATGAAACACACATATATATATATTTATCTGGAAGCATCATGTACTAAAATAAATTGTTTCGGTGGTGTAATAAATAGTCTCATTACATCACAGAAAGTTAGAAAAACATGTACTTTAAAAATGCTAAAAGAGAAACAGCATTCAGTAACACCGTCAAGCCTATCAGCTAGCACTAACCTGTCTCACAGATTGTAGAAAACAAAGAGAATTGACCAAGCCACACCTTTTCACCATAATGCCTTTCAAACTGGCACCCTAACAAAGATACTGAATAATGAGTACAAACACTAACACTCCGAAGCTGATGTCTGTTTTCCCTTTCCGCCACCTCCCCAATCAAGACAAAAGAACAAAGATCAGTTTCATCTTCGAGACTGACAGTAGGGAAAAACAGCAGTGAGTGTAAAACCATAAGGATTAGCTCATCTTTTCTCCTTAATACAACAGCAAACAATTAGTGTTAAAGTAAAATGGGTCAATCAAGACCTCAAATCCTCTTAACAGCTAGTACAGTAACTCATGTGGCCACAACAATCCAAATTAACCCCATGAATACATCAGTTCTTTCCTCCAATACCTAGAAAGCAATTACAAATGCCACATTGAACGTCCATCTAAAACACCCTTGCATAGTTTAGCAGCATAACCTGTGATTAAACCTTCTCGTGAAATAAAAGCTTTTTCCTTTACTGAGGTAGGCAGCTTAAACCATCTCTGTTTTCCAGCACCAATCCTCTATAGCAGCTCCACCCCACGGAAATAAGTCTCGTGCTGTTTCTTCTTACTAACTGAGATGCAGTACAGAACCGTTGCTAATAAGCACACCTGCACACGAAGCAGAAGGATGGAAGAAAAAAGCACCAACCCTAAATATGTCAAGAGCCACCCATACTCTGCCTTAGCATGTGCATGTGTGTTTGGGAAGAGATAAGCCATGTAATGATATCAGAGAACACTGCACATTTCCATGCTTTCTCTGGAAGTATTTAGTATCTCTAAATATCATCAAGGGATTTACAACACTGAGCCCACATACCATGAATTTATACTCTTTCTCTTTTCAGAAAAAAAAAAAATCCATTTTCTGTAAAAACATGGTTAACTTTTAAGCATGCTTACAGCTAACTTTCAAACACAATTAAGCATGTGCTTGAACTGAATAAATACAGATGGACCACAACAAGCATCCTTGAGTCCTAAGGAACAATTCTATGTATCAGCAAATGAATACTTTTACTTCTTCATCAAGTGCACACATTGACTTAACGATGGCACAAAACTCAAAATATCTAGATCATCAGATAACTGAGTTTAGAAAGGACCTTAGGAAGTCACCTAGTCTTAGCATCCCTGTTACACCTTTCCAAATTTCTGGTCATTGTTTGAATGCATGTTAAGTGCAACACTCCTTAATCCCTTCCTAGTTAAGGCTTCAGTTCAGCTTAAAGTGTCCTGCAGCCAGAAATGTCTCTTCTGAAAATAAAGCCAAGGGGTGGATTTTTTTTTTCTTTGACTGTGAGCCAGAAGTTTTACCAGATCAGTTCTCAGCACAGCACAGCCATTGCCTGCACTGTAGGCAAAAGATCTGTAAGGAACTCAGGCTTTAGGCACCAGTAGAGCTTTTATTTTCCTTTCTTAAGCTGATTATCATTTCTCCCACCATGGCAGACAGGTTTCAGATCCTTCATATGTTTCAGATGTGTTGCAAGCTCTGTCAGTACCTTGTGCCTTTGCAGAGACATTAGTAATCAAAAGGCGACTTTCAGAAAGCCACCGTCATAAAGTCCTCACAACCTAAATCATTTTCGACTTCTTCTTCCAACCCCATTAAGAAAACAAACCTGTCCCCAACACATGTGCATGACATGCCACATTGGGAGGTGAGGCTGAAATAGCCCAGCAGAATCTACAACAGGCCTCGCCCTTATTTCTGTCGTTAGATATTTCTAGCAATTTCCACAGACAGTTGCAAAGTGAGCACAGTGCCAGAGCTAGAGGGGCCAGAGCCCACTCCGGTGTCAGCACACATAGCAAATGTTTCCTCTGTCAATTTAGGTATATGTTTTAGGAAAGGGCAACTTGTACAGAAAGGAGCACAACATAGACTGAAAGGAAAGGTATGCTTCTAGAAAAAACATCTAGCAACAAGGGAATTCTTAAGCCACAGACTGCAGCAATTCATCCAGGGACTGTTGTGATCAGATCGCTCCTGCCTAGGCACAGCATCTCAGGGGTCACTAAATTACAACTATTTCTTTATTATCCAAACATATTAAAGAACACAGCTAAGTGGGTATGCTATAATATACCATAACAATCATATCAGACCCCTAAATCAAGGCTGCAAACGCTGCTTTATGTAACAAATTGCACTATAAGCACAATGACCTGCCCTGCAGTGTTGCTGTCTTCTTCAGAGAAGAACAGCAACTTTTAATTCTCAGGATGACAGCTCTTTGGCATCTCTGAAACACCTACAGGAAATGTGCAATATGGGTGCAACAAACTGAAAAGTCCCTTGATGAGATAAGATTAGAAGAGATAGAATTCATGGCACCATGTTCCACTGCTGAGATCACCCCTCTTCCCAGAGCCCTGTGCCAGGGCTCACCTTCATCCTTCATTATCATGCAGAATGGCCTCACTAAGCCACTGGGGTTCCTTCCAGTCTGTTACTTTAGCTCACCTGTAAATGCCTGAGCTCCAGGAAACTGGTACCACACGAAGACTGAAGTCTTGCCCACTGCTGAGTGCACCATCAGTGTCTTGCAAATGAAATACACAGTGAGGAATTTGGTGGTTCCCAGTCCTAGGTGCTACACGGGTGAGTTTGGCCTCCGTTATACATATCACATTTACAGAACATCAGCTGGAGAAATGAACAACCATCTACAAATTCAACTGGACTGCCTTAACGCTAACTGAAGAGAATGTGTAGCACACTCGTGGAAAGTGCCCAGTCTTTCACTGTTCAGAATCACTTTTTCGTGACCTATGACATAACACAGGGGCAGCTTCACTATGCTGTGCCCTCTCAGCACATGCTCTTCCCAGGCAAGGGCTGAGATGCTGTGATAACGCCACCCAGTCAGGAGGGAAGCGAAAGAAGCTATAGCAAATAAATACATTCTGCAGCTGAGCCTCTTTCTTCTTGGGTCTACTGGCTGTAAGACCTGTAGTCCAGACACCACTGCTAGTCTAAACCAGCACAGGTGAAAAAAAACAGGCTCTTTCACAGAGAGAAAATAAAGATTTGTGGAGAAAATGGGAAGAAGCAGAACCAAAAGAACATGTGATTCAATCTCACATGGAAGAACCCTTCTGAAAACAAAAGGGACGGGTTTTCTGAGCAACAAGCAGCACAAATGCTGGACAGCAAGTGATCTTTTGAAGAAGGATAGAAATGATTTATTGACATGACCACAGAGACATGACAAATTATGAAAACTGATGCTAGAGACCTAGAGTAAGTAAGACTTACAACATACGTGTGCATACATCCCATCATACTGCATGACTCTATGTTAATGCTCACTTACAAGTGAAAACCTACCACCGTCTCAGGAAGAATCCTGCATAAAAATCCACCAAAACCACAAGAGAGTATTTTTTATTTGGAGGAAAACTGAAAGTTCCTGCTTAAGCCAGGGAAATTAACCATGTACCTAGAGCAATTCTCTCGGCATGCGGCACACCCCCTTCTTTCCCGAAGGTGCTCCATAAAGCACATCTTATCCAAAGGGCAGGTCGGAGTGTCTCGAATGAGTACAGGGCAGATGGAGGCAGGCACGGTTTATGTGGTGGGTCGGTGCAGCACCACGGCAGCGCAGCGCACGCCTACGGCTCCTACCTGCAGCCATCTGAGCCAGGCACATTTTACATCATTTTCTCTTACATAAAAAAGGCATTGTTCGTCGCTGGGCTCCCGTGCACGGCTGTTTCCTCCCTGATCCATGCAATAC
Source organism: Horornis vulcanius (assembly GCA_013401035.1). Taxonomy (NCBI): domain Eukaryota; kingdom Metazoa; phylum Chordata; class Aves; order Passeriformes; family Scotocercidae; genus Horornis; species Horornis vulcanius. Next base: position 15,242 of record VZUA01070974.1, read on the forward strand.
AGGGAATCATTTTTTTAGGTAGGTTGTGGTGGGTTTTTTTTTCCCCCTCCCCGATGCAAATTAACAGCGCTTATAGCCCTCGCCTCACACAACGCTCTTTGTTCAGCCGCGCAGATCCCCTTAGAGAAGCTTAGGGGTGGGGGCAGGAGAGGACAGAGGTTCACATCCTCCGGAGGAGTTTACAGCCTGGAGATGCTCCGAGCCCTCGGAGGCAGCCGCCCCCATGAAGGTAAAACGGGCGCTACCGGGGGCCCACCCCACTCCATTTTTACCTCCGGGAGGTCGGGCGGGGGCGACCCGCGGAGAACTCCGGTCTGTGTCCGGGACTGAAGGGCACAAAGAAAGGACAGAACACCGAAGGACGGACGGAGGGAGGGAGGAGCAGCCGCGGGACCGGGGCGGCACAAGCCCCCAGAAAGGGCTCGCCACAGCCGCAAGGCGGGAAGCGAGCGCGGCTCTCCCCCTCTTCCCTGCACTCCGCAGCGGCGCCGGCCCCGCGCCCCCGCCCGTCCCGCCTCCTCCTTGTCCGACGGGGCTCGGCACGGTGCTTACCTGAGCGCCACGGCGGCTGCCGGNTGGAGGTGGAGAAGCGGCCCCTCGCTGCCGCCCCGCCCCGCCCCGGCCCCTGCATTGCGGAGACACCGAGGCTCCGGGACACCCCGCCCGCGCCCTGCCACGGGCCCGGCCCGTGTCGCCGTGTCCAGCCCTGCCCTGCCCCTGGTAGAACACCTTCCCGAAAGCGCCTCACCTGATTTCATCTGGGTCTTCACACGGTGCGAGTCCGGCTCAGTCTAATTCCTCCTTCTCCTCTGGAGAAAGAGAGCAAATAATGGTGAGATCGGTGAAAAAACCCTCAGACACCGCGCTGCTGCTCACTTCCACGCTGCTTTCTTAGGGCCGGCCTTTCCAGCCATTTCCTGGAATCTGGCAATAAAAGATATCCTATTACTTTGTCACTTACCACATTCTCGAGCTGAACTGTCTCCTTCGGGATGTCCATTACAGTCGCTACGCTCCACAGTCATTCCTTCCACGATATCACGGGTGTGGTAGGGCTACAGGATCGGCTCATCTCACCTGTTACAGCCGGAACCACGTCATCTCAACCCACCTGTGCTGGAGACGAGAGAGTAAAATGCTGCTTTCTTACTCCTATTTCCTAAGCAAATTTTACTTTGTTAAAAATTCATGACTGCAAAAGTCAGTCTGTCAGAATCTTAACCAAAAAATTCAGAGTATTTTGTGTACGTATTAGCCCTGTGCCTCTCCTTAAAGGTACTATGTTTGGATTCAGTGCAGATAAACACCTTTATTTTTCTTTATATTTGGGGGAGCTAGATTGCACACTATTACCCATACTACAGTGGAAAAACTTTAAACATTAATTTCATTGTGGTTGCAGTTTGCTGCATCACTGAGCAAGTTATCTCCATATTTTCCAAAATGGCACTAATTTTAGGTAGCCAGCCTGATTTCAAGCATGATTTTCAGGCGTACTGAGCACTCGTTCTCTTCATGGGCTTTAGCAGGTTATCTGGAAGATTTCATATCTGCAATTTGGGCCATATGTGTCTTAGACTGAGTGGTCAAAATGCAGTTCACAAATGCCTAGGTCCCGCCCTTGCTTCTGTTTCTTCATAAAGAAATGGCCATCCCTCAGCAGCTACTACATATATTCCGTGTTAGGGGTATGTCAGTGTTAATAAAATTACTTAGAAGGCCAAATTACTTTGTTAAATATTTTTATGTATTTGTAAATCAGGAAATTTTCATATAAAAAGAGTGAAGACTACAAACATTTCTTCTGGTCCTTTTTCTGAGCCCTCCTCAAACTGCTTGAGAGAACTTCCCACCACTGCTGTTTTCTCACATTTCATCTGTAAATCAGTGCCATGCAAAGGGAACAGGATTTTGCCAAAGTGACAGAGGCATCACGTTCCCTGCTGTTTACTCCCCATCAGTGATGTACATCCTTCCAGAGAAGATGGATTTGCTGCAGTCAGTCTTTCTCCCAGGCTGCTAGGAGGAAAGACACTGGTTCAGGGCATGAGGAATGTGCCCCAGTGCCTGCAGTGCTCAGCACTGCCTTTCTCCTGCTGGTTTTTTTTTTCTGTGCCTCTCCTTGGAAGCCTAGGCATCCATGCAAAGACCTTGATGGAGTTCTCTCCACAAGCACAGCAGCTTTGCCCTTCCTCTCATCGCCTAGATAATGTGAATGCAGGCTTAACGTAAAGCCTAATCAGAAGCAGCCCTGAGAGGGAATGAGCAGTTGACTTGGTCAAGGAGAAAAAGTTAAATTCATCCAAATGGAAGTTAGATTAATTTAATGCTTACAATATTAAGAAAAAAAGGAGGAGGGAGAGGGGAGGGGACAGCCTATACTTTCATTGGCAACAAATATTGCAATGGGTATAATGGAAAAGATGAAAAGATGTCTTAATGAAAAGACACATGTACAATGTGCACTGTCCATAAACATTCCTAGAGATCAGAGGGGTGGTGTAACTAACCAGAGACATGCTCAGAATATTCCATGTGTGACAGGGAGTCAACGCCTCTAGCTCAGATGCAGCACAGCAGCAGCCTCTCTCTTTTCAGCAGCAGCCTGCAGAGAGAGAGAGAGAGGGAGAGAAAGAGAAGGTGAGTCTTGGAAGTTAGTCTTTCAGTTGCATCTCTCCTTCAGAAAATCATCAAAGATGATGAACAATAAGCACAGAAAAAATGGCAGCCACCATTTTGCCTGAGATAATTATCTAGCCAAATTACATTATGCTCCACGTGAAACATTCAGCAGCAGTGTTGACACTAGATGTTTTAAGACAGAAAAAATATTTCAATTCTTGTTAGAGATACTAAAATGCATGTGCATATTTTTATTAGAAATATTAATGCAGAGATCAGAAAGCAACATTCCACTAAGCAATAGTGGGGAAAACTACTTTATTCCTTTTTTGTATAAAGGAAAAAAGAAATTTTGCATCAGCTCATAAACCATGATCTTTATAGTAAAGCTTTGAGATACTGAATTATGGATCTCTGTATAGAAGACTGGTTTATCAAATACAGAGGATTTTTTGCCTGTCTACTATAAGAAAAAGGAATGACATTGCCTATAGCTGTCTTTAGAACAGATTAATTTGAAACTGTGTCTGGGAAATGCTGTTTTAAAAGAAATTTGTGTCTTTGTCTCTTACTGTTTAGTGAAGTAACAATTCCCCACTGCTCCCCTGAGAGTTTAATTGGGATGCAGTAGTGGCAACTTAGGTATTTGGCATCACTTCAGACTGGGGAAGGAAACATTTAATTTCTCAAAAACACAATGACTCAAGCCTTGGCGCCAATGTCACAACATTAGCTGAGCAATCAGAGCAGTCAAGTCAAAGTCAGCTCTTATTTATTGATGATGGGAAGAGCTGCGAGCACCAGCGAGGTTAATGAAACGAAGGATGGCTACGGTCCCCTTGCACATTACTCTCAGTGGCATATTTGCAGTCTGTGGGCATGTGAGAGAGATTTTTTCCCCACTTTTGTCCTTGGAAACACCTAGGCTTAGATGACCGGAAAAGACAAGGCTCCCGCCTCGGCGTTACTGGGATGTTTTCATGGGTTGGAAAACTCCAGGGTCCCTCTAGTGCCCAACAGAGGCAATGGGGGAGAAAAGAGAGCTGAAAGAACTTCAAATGCTAATCAACGACTAAGCAAAATAAAAGCTTCCACTAAAAATAGAATGGACTTACCCCTGGCTTTGCATCATAAACTATATTTAATTTTCTTCTGTTTCTGACAAGAAACTCAACTGTATCTCATCAGCCCCTATAATAACATTTCCACTTAAAAGCCTTCCTTTTTCTGCCTGTCTCCCATTTGATTCCATTTACCATCCAAAGATTGTTTGAAGACGCTACCTGTTTGTAAATGTAAGTGTCTCAGGTTGCTACAGGAAAGCTTTAAACAAAGGTGACATCTGGCCCAGTGGAAGGACTTGTACAAGAGCAGTGCTGCCTTTGTAGATTTAGTTATCTTTGGTCTTTTTTTCCAAGGGACTCGGTACCCATGTGAATTATGATGGAAGAATTAGCTTCAGGGAGTTACACTCTAATTTGCTAAATGCTTTTGATGTCAAAAGCCAGTCTCTGCATTAGAAGTAGAATAATTTGAAAGCAGAGAGAGGGTATAAAATACTTGGGCCACCAGCTCTCGGGGCTGCAAGAAGATAAGAATTGCAGTAGAGAATGCATTTCAGCAGACACCTTCATTTCTCACTGCTGGGATTGAAAGGAAAGAATCCACAATGAACCAATGTGAAAAATGGACAGTAGTGGTCCCTTTCAGGGTTCATGGTTATGTGCAGAGCTGCTTCCCCTGTCATTTACCTAATCCAGCTACTTTTTCCTCTCAGCTCTTGAAACTTTGTGAAATTTTGGTTATGCCTCTGATTGCTCTGCTGAAGGGGAAAAAAAAAATAAAAGCTGGGTTTCAGACTTGTTGTGACATCTCACAGAACATTTTTTAAACATATTCAAAATGAAGAAACGGGAGTACTGATCCCTGCACAGTTCAGCTGTAGAAAGTTAACCTAAACCAACTTTCACTGCTTTAACCCATTTTCTGGGGCACAGAACGATAGTTTATCTATTAAATTTCCATCTGAACAAGAAGAAAAAAACCCAAACTCTCTAGGAAAATAAGTTTTGTTGCTCTTGACATTTTCTAGTTAAAGATTGATGATTACAAGGAAGTTTCAGGTTGGGTTACTTGTTTTGCCATATCTAGCTTCTCACTACTACAAGTGTTGCTTTCTTTATCTATCTTGAGAATTGGGGGAATAAAGCTAATGCACCATTCAGCCTTTCCATGTCTTCTAATGAAAAAAAAAAAAAAAAAAAGATAAAAAACCCCACTGCCTACTTACAGGACCAAACAAAAGATGAACAGAACAGACAGTTAAGTTTTATGTAGTGAAATCTCCTTGCACACTGAATCTCTAGCAAAACCACATGAAAAATTTGCTTTTCAAAATAAATATGATGTGTAAGTTACTGAATAGTCAAACTGGTCAGACTACAAGGAATATACTATTTTTGAGATTTAATTTCCTGTTCTAGGGGAAAGTCTGAATTGTTCCAACAGTAGCTACTGAGGATTAAAGACCTTAGAAAGAATCTCTTAGATGCTTGCACATGGAAACTCATCAGTGCTCTGATGCACTGATAGCTTGTTTTATTAAGGTGGAATTTTAATAAGGTTTTTTAATACAGCCCTCTTGTTACATTCAAACAGGTAGATGTTACTGCATTTTCCAAGCCTAAAGCTTAAATCATCGGTTGAAAACAGATTAGCCTAATCAAGTTAACACCACAATATAGGGCAACATAATTTATCTTGGGTTTGGACTTTGCATTTCTTTTCACCTTTCTATGAATAAAATACTGATTTTACTTCTTAAGAGAAGGGAAACCTTACAGACAGAACAAGGGGCTATTTTCCCACCACAACTGTGGCTGGAGGTTAATCACGTATGTATTTGGGCTCTTTCCCATTCCCAAACTTCAAACTCAGGCTTGTACTCAGCCTTTGTGTGAGCAACAAACACAGCTGTCCATTTTAGTTTTGAAAATGGCCCTAGCCTGATGGATAAGCACACCCACCACATCTTAATGGGGCAGCAGTACTTCCCTGAGTTGAGGAAGGTGGCCTGGATGCCTGTTGGTTTCCTATATTATAAAACTGCTCCTTAGCCAGGGCCATCACCAGCATGAGACTCTTAACAGTGTCTATCAGTGCACATATGAGTTACCCACTCTGAATTACAGATGGTTTTGCAGGCTTGGTCTAGTGAACTGATACATGTTCTGCAATCGGCTCAGCTGCAATGCAGCCCGAGCAGCTGAATGTTATCTCCTGAAAGCAGATCTGAACAAACCACAGGTTCGGTGAAGATCAGTGCCTGTAAACACACTAGCATAGTCTCTGCCATGCCAGCAGGTGGATAAACTTAAATAAAAATATTTCCAAAAAAATGGCTGATTGATCTTATTAAATCTGTCATCGCTATAGGTAACCAGTAATTCATGCAACATGATGGGTCGACTCACCACTCAGCCTAGCACTCACACAACTGCTTCTCTTGGCTGGATTGACATAGACCCCTTCTTCAATTACAGCTGTGGATTTTTATCATTTGAAAAGCCTCNTGAAGCACATTATAATCAAGGAGTTGATGGGTGGAAAAGGAAGTATTTCAGATGGCTGTGACACCTATAAACATCCATTGTATGAAGCAACTCCTTGTCATCACTTGGTATTTCTGATTTTCGAAGCGTCTGCAGATGCTTGCGCAGGCTGGTGTGTTGCCATGGATACCTTGCTGTGCCGAGGCTTTTAGCAAACGAACTGATCTGTTTGTGTACCTCCAGAGTGAAAAGAAAGAAAAATCCTATCATTTGCGTGGCTGCTAGCAAAGGGAGCCTGACAGTGAAATGAAATGACTCTGCATAATGGTTTTCAGAACCTCCTCCTCTTGGAAATGATGGGGTAGGAAAGAGATGGAAGGTAATGAAGAAAAGGAGTGAGGAGAGCTGTCAAGTGTTTAGCAAAACCCCTTCTGCATAGCTCAAGGCAAGGTCCTTGCATGATAACTGTATCTCAGCTGTATGGTCAAGAAAAATCAATATGAGGTTTTAATAATTCAGTTTCCTAATGGCCTGGCACCTTGGCTTTCTGCAAGACAGGAAGAACAACAAGAAGGATAAAAGGCAAAAAGGAGTGATCAACAGACAGTGTAACACAGCAGAATAATTTGCTTTGAGTGATACCCTGGGACCCAGCAACAGGTGTGCATTATGAAACTAATATCTAGCTGGTGTTCAAGTAATGCCTTTATCTGGGCACACCTCCACTGCTAAGTGAGAGGCAAAACAGGTTTACAAGTGACAGACAAGCGAATACACAGGAAACCAAGTGAAAAACCTGGGCAGTGTTCCAAACTTTGACTCTTTTCTTGGTGTTAGAGCAACCCCATAAACTGCACATATACATGGCACAAGTCCCTTTGAGCTGAATTTCCATACATTAATGCAGTATCTTACTAGACAACAACACAAAATCGTCCCACTTGATTACATGTTCTAGGGTTTTGCCCTGTTGTTCTAAAGGGATCACATCACCATGTGTTTCACCAAGAGCTTTCCTTGGTTTTGAGTTTAGGAGTCAAAAAGCACTAATGCTTTCACAGGAGGGGTTTGTTCCTCTTTACTTACATATATGCTTAAGCTGTTAACAAGAAATAGTAACAGTGTGAAATCACCCTTGGTGCATGTTTTCCCAGTAGCACTGTGTCACCATATATGAGCCAGAAAT
>VZUA01070974.1:24385-35192 GCA_013401035.1 Horornis vulcanius
AGACAGTGTAACACAGCAGAATAATTTGCTTTGAGTGATACCCTGGGACCCAGCAACAGGTGTGCATTATGAAACTAATATCTAGCTGGTGTTCAAGTAATGCCTTTATCTGGGCACACCTCCACTGCTAAGTGAGAGGCAAAACAGGTTTACAAGTGACAGACAAGCGAATACACAGGAAACCAAGTGAAAAACCTGGGCAGTGTTCCAAACTTTGACTCTTTTCTTGGTGTTAGAACAACCCCATAAACTGCACATATACATGGCACAAGTCCCTTTGAGCTGAATTTCCATACATTAATGCAGTATCTTACTAGACAACAACACAAAATCGTCCCACTTGATTACATGTTCTAGGGTTTTGCCCTGTTGTTCTAAAGGGATCACATCACCATGTGTTTCACCAAGAGCTTTCCTTGGTTTTGAGTTTAGGAGTCAAAAAGCACTAATGCTTTCACAGGAGGGGTTTGTTCCTCTTTACTTACATATATGCTTAAGCTGTTAACAAGAAATAGTAACAGTGTGAAATCACCCTTGGTGCATGTTTTCCCAGTAGCACTGTGTCACCATATATGAGCCAGAAATCCATCGCACAATATTTTATAGTGATCTCCTCTCCTCTTAACTGACCAGGTTTTGTTCATGTCATTTCTGTGCCTTAAAACATGAGAAAAATAGTTGATTCCTTCTACGGTCAGCTATGGTGTCTCCTCAAGCTCACATCTGCAAGGCAAGCACCAAGAGCAATCTTTGCAGACAAGATTAAAGAAAACCAAAACTGCAATCCTTGCCCTTCCCAGAGGTCCCCTTGGTCTGGCACCAAACTGGAGGTGTAGGCAGGGACTTGCTTGCTTTTGAGCCATGGACCAACACAACCAGTTACTCCAGTGAAGCTCTTTAGCAAAAAGCCATTCCAGCCTCTCCTTGAGACCCTGCTCTGGGGATGGTCCAGCACTGTCCAGCTGATGGCTCTTATCTCTGTTGCCTGTTGATGACTCACACTGAAGGCAGCTGAACCTCAAGAAAATCATTCCCCAAGTTACCTCTCCATACAAGCCACAGCCACCACAAAGCTGAGCCCTACTAGATGCTGCTGGAGGTTCAGAGAAACCTTTTCTTGCATGCAGATGAGCTGTTACTAAATTCAGCTGTTGAGCCAAGCACTCACCTCCAGACTATTAATTGATGTTGGTGGAAGCACAGCACAGCGTCTTTCACGTAGCTGTTGTGAGAACCAAAGATGTGTCCTGGGCAATTGGTGTCACTCATTTTCATTAGGCTGCAAAAATGCAATTCCAGTTTATGAAGTTATAAATTAAGTGCCTCACACAAACTGTCAGAGAAGAGCTGAAAAGTGTTGCTGCTGTGGATACAGATCAGTAGTAATAAATAGCAGCTATGGCTAGTTCTGCATTCACATTGATACTGCATTGCATAACTTGACTCCAGCAACTCAGACCTAACTCAGACAATGACAGCTTTCCCTTAGAAAACTGAACAAGGAGCTCCTCTCCTATCCCATTTCCCTCTTTCAAGACCTTTGTTTAGTGATTTCTCCCCAAGCACACACTGTCCTTAAAATCAGTGTCTCTGGCCACAGCTTGCAAACAAGCCAGCTCCAGCAAAAGCCAAGCTATTAGCAACCAGAGCTGTGTAAGTTAAAGCTAACAGTCATGGTCACTAAAACCTCAGAATTCAGGATGTGTAATATCCCTGCAAATACACTGATGAGTGTCCTTTGGGCCTTGTCATATCTGAAATGCTTCAGTGCCCACTCTGCTATCATTTGGGCTCTTATTATTAGTCTTGTAGCTAAGCAACAGATGGGCAGTGCAAATGATGTGGCAAGGGCAAGCTACCCTGCAGAAATGTGGCAATTCAGAAGGAAAGTAATACTTTGAAGCTTGGGAGAACCTCTACGGCCCTCAGTGTGCTTCAGATCAATGCCAAAGGAGCTCAAAATCTGCCAGTCAGGTTAGACAACAGATCTTCACTCATTTGACTGAGAAACGTACGTAGAAAAATTATCTGCGTGTCAGGAAATTCACGGCCTTCCATTTGCTGCAGAAGGAAAAGTGGAGGAGCATCAGCAAGATTAAGGAACTGTATCTGGGTACATTTTTCTAACACTGAAACACAGCTAACACAGCTGGTCTCAGGACTGCCACACCTGGCTTGGAGGCTAAAGAGGAATCAGGACAAAGAATTAATAAAACCCCTCTATTACATTAATGCTCAGGAGAAAGCTGCCCCTGCTGGGGTCCTGGGCTGAGGATCAGACTGTAATTCTGCCATTTGATTCTGGGGAAATTAGCTAGACTGTGGCTACCTTCACCCTAGTCTGAGCCACTTGATAAAGCCCTGACTCTAGGCACAAACAACATCAATCCCAATGGTGCCTTTTGGTCTGAGCCAGGCTTTGATCCCAGCCTGGTAAAGCTGTGTAAAAACCTGCAGGCACTTTTGTGGCCAAAAAACCCATAGAAATTCACTTTTTCTTCATTGCATAGAGCTCTGAGGTAGGAATAAAATGACATTTGGCAGCTTTCCCAAAGCAAAGTACGTGCACCATCAAATATAACTGCAGCACTGAGGTATTGGAGCTGCTGCTGCCCAACAGGCAAGCGTGCCTCTCTTCTAAAGCATCTTCACTCTGCTCATAAAAAAACACTTGCAGACATTTATGAATCAATGCCACACCAGTGCCCTGGGAAATGGCTGGCTGGAGAGGCAGAAGCAGAACAGCCCAGTACTAAGATGCCAGGCTGGAAGCAAGGGGCACTGAGCCACCTTCTTATCCTCCAAAGCTGCTGTGAGGCCAGAGACATAAAAGTGTGTCAGGCAGCCTGTGCCCACCTGCTGGGAGCTCTGTCATTTATTGGTTAAAAATAACATTGCTGTCTCTTTTTCAGATGAGCACATCAGGGTTGCACAGAAGCTTGGTGGCAGATGCAGAAACAGACAGGATTCTGATCTGACACCTTATTTCACCACTTTCTAGAGTTCATTTTTTTGTTCCTTCCACCTTCTCAGGCATTAATTTCATTGTTAATTCTTGCTGCAGAAATCACAACATCTTCCTTTTATAGGAGAAAAGCTAAAGCTTAGGTTTTAAGCCCACATCTAGGTACTGGTGTTATCATCAACGACGGGGCAGCTCTCCCTGCTTTCAGCCAGGATTTACACAGGATCTACCAGTGACACTACCCTCAGGGTATTTTATGCCTAGCAGGAGGCACCTTTATTGGAGCAGATGCAGCTGATCTGCAGAACTCACTAGCAGAGGACTCTATGAAGGTGAAAAACTTACATGGACTAAAAGAAGGCAGAGACAAATTTGTGGGCACTGGGACCTGCTGAAGGCACAGGGTCAGACTCCCTGACATCCCTGGAGTGCCATGAGCAGGACCTCTCTAAGCCCTCTCTGTTCTCATAATCTTTCCCAAAGCATTCCATACTTTCCATGGTATCATCCACCTGCTGGTCTATAACAGCCACAGTTATTCTTCTATTAGGAAGAAGACTGTAAAAAATATTGTCATTTAAACAATGCATCAAGTTTAGCCATTTCTCAAAAAGTCTTTTCATCTCAGAGCCTCTGGGCAGAAACAAAAGGGCATTTTTGTGGTGAGTGTGGAAGACTTGGCTCATCTCACAAAGTGAACTGACAGCCATAAGGTGTGACGTGATCTAATTTTAGAATTGTCATATAAGACTCCAAATTTATTTTATTAAAGAGAGCCATAACTAAATTTTGATGCCATTAGATAATGCAATTAAATATTGGCTTGCTTGAAGGTCTTTGTATTTTGCCATAGATATAAAATGACTGTATCTACAAATGGATGCCTTCTCAGATTTTCTTCTACAGGATATTTAACAGATACTGACATATGAAATAAATCCTTAAAATCTAAACCAAAATCTTTTAATCTACAGAAGAAAACTGAATAAAGTTGTACCTTGATATGGAAGCCTACTAAATGTTTGTTACTCTGTGAACTCCACAAATTTCAAACCCTTCCAGGTAAGTGAAAAATAATTCATTTAAGCTTCCTGCCATTTTCAGATGAGACAATAAATAACACTATATGAGTTTTCTTAGGAAATAAAAAGACTGTGGAAGTGTAAATTGAGTAAACATTGCTACATAATCATTTAAATCCCATTAATATGGCCTACCCAACTGAAAAAACCCCCACTGCATTTAGTGTAGTCTCAGTAGTTTTTATTCTGGTTTCAGACGTTATAGCTGAGCAATATGAGGGCAGTTTGAGGCAAAGTCAGAGGTTTAGAATTCGATGGCTTTTGAACGTTTTGTCCATAAAACCTTTTTTTTTTTTTTTTTTTTCCCCATATCTTTCAGGACAGAAAATGAATCTCAGTAATTTCATTAGGTAAAAATGAGTTCCTGTTACCCAAAGGATGCTGGCTCACTCACACTGGCAGGGGAGTGTTCAGCCTTCAGTGTGGCATGTCCTGGGCACTGGAGGAATGAGTATGGGGCTGCCAGTGGCATTTTGAGATAACTTGCCTTGATTTCTCAGATTGCTACAGAAATTCATGACTATATAAGGTGACTCCAGGCTAAGACAGACTCCAATTTCTCAGTAAAGGTCTACCTTCCATTTTCTTCATTAAATATATATATGCAGACAAATACATTAAAAAATGAATCTTACTGCAAGAGCTTAGTAAAATTGATTAAATGGCTCCCATTGGCTTCCTTGGGCACTGGTTCAAAATATTAATCTGATTATCATTATGGCTCAAATTCAGCATGGTTGTTAAGTACACATCTAACTGAAAGCACCTGGACAGTCCTGTTATGATGATTCATGGATTTTAAAAATAGAAATATGTTTAAATGCTCTCTTGAACTCAGGTCTAAATGAAATCAATACATGCCATGGCTCTTCTTCATGAAATATTAAGGCAAGATACATAATTTATTGTGCTCTGTGTACACATATAAAATTTAGCACTGCTTATTCTGTAATAGACTTATACATAATTTAAATTATATAGCATCCACTTGGTGCTTGGAGGGGAGAGAAATCTTCATTAAACCTCAAACAGTACATGGTTTGGTGATGTGGGAATTTAATTTATTCTTATTCTGTGGATGTCTGCATAATAAATCTCTGCACACATGTTCAGAAGCCCTTTTCCAGAGGGAAAAGAAAAATCAGAGGCTGTTCTGAGGCTGTGGGAGGAGATCCTGCAAGCTTCTGCTGGAGGACAGGACTTCAGTGAGCCAAGCCAGGGTGCCCAAACCACTGCAAGGGCCACCAGTCACCCCTCAGGACTAGCCCTCAGAAGCAAAGATAATAAATTCCTCATTGTATTTAATGGTGCATTGTCCCGGGGAACCCAAAATGTTCATTGTATTCCATACCTATCTGTGCTCAAACTTATTATGGTCTATTTAAGACCCTGAGGCCAGAAAACACCATGGGGGGGGGCAGGGGGCTGAGGTGCCCTGGGCTCATTAGAAATGGAGGCACTCAGGCAGAGTCACTCTCTAGCCTTTGCCTCTTGGCTTTGTCTTGCCTCTGCTTACAAGCGTAGTGTTGCAGCAGCCCTATTGTTAGAGGGTAGAAATGAGCTGAGACTCCTTTTCTATCCCAGCATGAAAAGGGCCCTGGTTTATTCCTCTCTACACCTCAGCCATCCTGACCCCAACCATTCCCTGCCTCTGCCTGCAGCAGCTCCTGCTGGAGGTTTCCCTTGCAGCCTCTGACTGCTGCTGATTCCCTGCTGAGCTCTGACTGCAGGGATCAGTTTGCAGGCTCTGAGTGCAGCTTTTACCCAGCCAGACTGTGACTGCAGGTTCCACCAACAGCTCTGACTGCACACCCACACTGACCTCACTGCAGGGATGCTCTCTCCCCAGGATACTGCTTCTTCATGGTTCCTCCTCCTTCATGCTCCTCAAGGTTCCTCCTCCGTGATGATCCTGCTCTCAGCAGCTCAGCCACTCCCTTTGATCACATTTACCTTTATTGGCTACAGCTGTGACTCATCAGGGCCAGGCTGCATTGGGTAATTAACACAGCTGTTACTGATCACTGCCAGGTCACCTGCATTCCCTTCTCCTACAGAGTAGCAACTCCAGAAGCTGCATTTGGCAACCAAAAACTGTTTCAGAGTGAATTTTGCCGCACATGTGGCTGTGGCATTGCCCTGAGAGGAGCGACTACACTCCATGCAGTCACCTCAGCCAGCCGCCAGCATCTGGCGAGGCGAGGTGTGGGGAGCCCGGGACACCCCGGCCCACTGCTTGCTGTCTGCTGCCAAGAGGAAGGCAAAGCCCCTCCACAAGTGCCAGCCCTTGTCCAGGATCCAGCCACCAAAGTGTGCCGTGCTGTGTGTGCTGAGGGAGCTGGGGGGGGACAGCTGCTGCCGTTTTCCCTTTGTCTGCCCTCAGGTGGTGGGCGCCATCTTGGGGAGTGTTTCACCCCGCCGCTTTGAGTTTCTCTTTGTTCCCTGAGGGAGGCCCTGAGATTTCAGCAACTTTCTAACCAATGGTTATTTACTGTTATTTTTTGCCAGTTGCTGTTTTCCCTTTTTAAAGAAACTCTTCTTTTTCACTTATATCTACTCATAATCATTTCTCCTTATTTGTGGAAAGGGAGGTAAAACTTAAAACTAAGGGGAGGTAACTCATTTTAGAGTGTCCCCCTTGAATTGTCTTAAACCAAGACATTCATTCAGCTGGACAGGAAAAAAGGGAGCCTGTGGTAGTAAAGCCTACCCTATTTATACACTGCCAGGGATAATCATGGTTACTATTGGTTTCTAAGCCATTTTTTCAGTTCTTGTTTACCTATGACATCATGCTATCTGTGGGCCTTACAGTAATATATAAAGGACTCACAGAGAGAAGAGAACATTTAAATATATTTATACACACAAGTGCATTTCTACTCTGCCATGCACATTAGGAAGTAACATGCTTGAGCTCAGTATGTATTTAAAAGCATTTCTTGGCTGAGAGATGTGACACATTTAGCACCTGTGTCATTTGGGTGGGTTTTCAAAAGCATTGCTGCCTCTTGTCACAGCGTGACCCTTCCTTGCCCACCCCTGGGACGGGTGTTGCCTCTGCTGGAGAATGCTGACCACAGTGATTAGGATACCTCTGAAGAGAAAGAACAGACGCTGAAGAGAAAGAAAGAAAGAAAAAAACAATGGGAGGAAAGGAAAGGTTTGGCTTTGTGCAGCAGAGCAATGTGATAAACTGATCCCCAAGGGGCAGGTTCCTGCAGTGGGTTGACAATGGCTGGATGCCAGGAGCCCATCAAAGCCACTCACTCCCCTCTAGAGCTAAACAGGAGAGAGAAAATTCAACAAAGGGTTCATGGGTTGAGATATGGAACTGGGAGAGATCACTCAGCAAATACCGCCATGGGCAAAACTGGCTCTGATTAGAGATATGAATTGAATTTATTACTAACAAAATCAGAGCAGGATAATGAGAAGTAAAACAAACTTTTAAAAATACTTCCCCCCCACTCCTCCCTTCTTCCCAGCTCTACCTCCTACCCCAATGGTGCAGGGAGAGAGGAATGGGGGTTGTGGTCAGTTTATTACTTGTGTTTTCTCCTACTGCTCAGAGAGAGGAGTCATTCCCCTGCTCCCCTGTGGGGTTCCTCCCACAGTTCTCTGTGAGTTTCTCCACCACTAGTCCATCCCATGGTCAACAGCCCTCTTCAAACTGCTGCAGTGTGGGTCATTCTCCCATGGCATACAGTCCTTCAAAGGACAGGCTACTCCAGAGGGAGCTCCTCTCTCCGTGGGTCTCCCACAGGGTCACAGCCTCCTCTCAGGCATCCCCCTGCTCTGGTGTGGGGCTCCTCCAGAGGCTGTGGGTGGATCTCTGCATCCCTGTGGATCCCCAGGGGCTGCAGGGGCACAGCTCCTTCACCATGGTCTCATCACAGCCTGCAGAGGAATCTTGGCTCTGGAGCACCTCCTCCCCCTCTTTCTCCACTGACCTTGGTGTTCCCATGTTGTTTCCCTCACATGTTCTCACCTCCTTCTCTTCTCTGGCTAGAAGAAAAACTGTGCCCCACTTTGTTTTGGTTTTCTTCTTAAATCAGTTATCACAAAGGTGTTCCCAGCCTCTCTCACTGGCCCAGGTTTGGCCAGCAGCAGGTCCATCTTCAGAGCCATCAGGGATTGGCTCTGCCAGACACGGTGGAGGCTTCCAGCAGCTTCTCACAGAAGCCACCTCTGTGGCCCCCTGCTACGAAAGAGCAGGCTGAGCAAAACTAACAAACTTAGGTTCATCTATTTTCTTCATGTCTTTAAGTGTGAGGGAAATAAGATAAATATTGCCAGTTGTGCTCCAATTTTGAGTTCAAGCCAATACAACTGCAATCTCACATGACTTCTGGTAGATAATGATTACATAGGCAAAATTACCTGAAGAGTTTCAGAAAAAAACACAACTAAATTTTTATGCTGCAGTGAATTTGATGAAAACATTTCGTCTGTAGAATCAGGGGATATAATATTTAGAACTGCTAGTTGTATTCACCAAATTACTAACAGCAAAGTGTTAACAGGGTGAAGACCCATGAGTTCTCCGTGCCAATCATTTAGTAAGCATGCAGTTATGAACACCTGGCAGAGAACAAGCCTCCAATGTATTTGCTTGGAAACCTCGTTGGAAAGTCACTGGGAATTGATCTGAGCCACCTAAAAGTCAGAAGGCACACACCTGCAGGTAGGAGCTGTGCTGTGAATCAGGCTGTGCTCCTACATGACACCACCTCCCCAGCTACGAGAGACATGTGCTCACAGCCCAACAGTCAACAGGATAAAAACTTGGAAAAATAAGAACAAACCTGAGGGTGGTAAACATGTAGATCAGAAAGGTAGAAGGAGCAGGAAAGCCTTTGTTGCACTCGTGCCAAGGGGGTTTTCTGTTCTGCAGATACTGGGTACAATGGCACTGTACTGAAGTCATGAAGACTGCTCGGTATCTGTTGCCCGTCTCCATCCATCTCAGCCTGAGATTGCTAAGACAAAGTGAAGAGTTCCCACATCCTGAGCAAGACAAAATAAGTCTCAGATTTCATTGCTGAGTCCCCATAGCCCAGTTTGAGTCTTGTTTCTATGTACAGGCACAGATAACCTTCACCAAACTCGCTGTTCACACAGCTGGATGCACTATTACAAAACACTCCGTAAAACAAGAGCTAAGAAACCTTTTTCTTTTCTTTTTTTCTTTCCCCCTAAAGAAGTCATTTTTAAGTGCTGCCAAGAGTTATGTTAGCTCAATAAAAATAAAATGCCCTTGTCCTGTGCTGCTGCAGAGACTTGCTGACAGATGGCGCTACATGAATACAAATTGTTTTTTTAAATAGCTACATTAAATATACAATATTACATTTCCTTACACATGAAGTGTACTTGAGCTGTGTCAGTATCTTAATTACTTCTTATACATCATAAATAATACATTAGAAATAAAGCTCAGGAAAATAATTTCTTGAGATGTCACAAGAGAGAAAAGGGTATATTCTCTGTAACTCAGCTCTCTGGAAAATCTCCCTTAGAGCTAATAGCTGAAGGGTGGAGGCAAGAGGAGGTGGTAGCAGGTAACACACTGGTCAGTTAATTTCCAGAACACCACCTGCAGAGAATTTTTTTCTAATAGTAAAGCAGCTTTAGTAAATACAGTAAATATTTACGCAGCACAATAATGTGACATTTGTAGAGCAACAGTAAAAAAACCGTTCAGTGTTTTCTTTGAACAAGTATCATCTTCTTCACTCCTAATTGGAAGTGCTCAAAGCCAGGCTGGATGGGGCTTTGGACAACCCAGTCTAGTGGAAGTTGTCCCTGTCCATGCTGTGGAACGAGGTGATATTTAAGGCCCCTTCCACCCCAAAGCATTCTGGGATTCTGTGATTAACCTGTGCCAAGAAAAAATTCCTACTGACTCATTGTAATGTTCCCTGCATCTCTCACACCTACTCATATATGCCAGATACTTAAAGAGCAAATGTGATCACATGAATTTACCTTGATTTTTTCCTATTAGGGCTACTAACATCAGTGATTGCCTAAAAACCAGCCTCTGACCTGCTGGATTAGCTTCACATTTGGGACTCCTCTAGCAAGTGCATTAGGATAATGTGACAAGTGACAACCATGGCCAAGAGAAGAACATTAAAATGAAAGACACAAGATTTTGTAAAATATAAGCTGTGACTAGGAGAGAATTTCTTCATCCTCCACATTATACAAATACCAACACCTTCTCTCCACTGGTTACTTAGAGAAACTGTGGCACACAGAGACAGCTTGGAGAGTGGGACCCTGCAAACTTTCACCCCTCCTCTTCCTCCTCTCCAACCTCCATCCCCACCTCTTCACAGCTTTCAACAGTGAAGTGAGAAGCTCCTCGAGTTTTCCTTGTAGAGTTGGGGATCATGTCTGTGACATTAATTGCATTATTAAATATGCAAACTCTAAACCACATTTAATAACACACTTGTTCCAGTTAATCTCCCATTATCAGATCAACCCTCAAAATATTTGAACTCTAGCTGTGAAGTTTATATGGGCTAAACAGTAATTAGAAATTTTAATAAGCACTCAGCGAAGCTTCCTGAGCGGTTCTGCCTTCCCTCATTCAGGTCAAATAAAATCTGTTGTTCAGTCTTCTAAAAAGGAGTTTGATATTTCCTAAAACTCAGTAAACTGTTGGGAAGATTAAAGTGGGTTAAAATGCTAACTGTATTGGGCAGGAAAAAACACTTTCCAAAGCTCACTTTTTTTTTTTTTTTTT
>VZUA01070976.1:0-10450 GCA_013401035.1 Horornis vulcanius
TCAGCTTCTGGCAGGCTCCTCTCCCTAGGGCTCTGTGCCTGACACCTCCTGCCAAGGTCAGGCCAGCTCTGTTCTGCCTGTGCTCCTTCGTGCCACCACGTGCTTCTGCAGGCACGTGCCACAGCCCACAGCTCAACACCATCCCATCTCTTCCCGAAACATAAGGATCATTGAGTTCAGCTCCTAGCAGGACTTTGGAAAACTAAAACAGAGGACTAAGAACTTGTCCAAATGCTTCTTGAACTCTGACAGACTTGGTGCCATGATGACTGCTTGGGGGAGCCTGTTCCAGTGACTGATCACCCTCTCATGCAGCTTCATTAATTAGCATAGTTGATTAGTGGTGCACTGTGTAGTTGAAACCAGAAGAAAAGGAATAACTACATCTTAATTTTTGTTATACTGCTGTACTTTCTCAAAAAAAAAAAAAAAAAAAAAAAAAAAAAAAAAAGGCAACAAAACCCCCCAGCACGTCAATTAAAGCATTACATATCTTAAGTTAAATTTCTACTTGATTCTCTACAACAAATAATAACCTTAAATGCTCAGAATAGTAGATTGCTTTTTCTTAAAATGTGTTAGTCTGTTCCTACAGAAGAGTACTGTTCCAACAGCTAGTATGTGGTACAGTTAAAATTATTAGACCTACTTAATGTGTGCACTTATCCAACGCATAGTACAGGATTAACAGATAATAATAATAAAACCACCACCAGTAACAACCACAACAGAAACTAGAGATATTTGATACCTCAATAAGTTCTATTTTTACAGTTGTACAATTGGATCCTGGCATTTTAGCATATTTTAAAAACATACAAAATCAATGCTAAAGATAGAGAAGGAAAAACTATTTAACTTGTACAAAATATACAACTAGAGTAATGTCCCCCACGATCTATCTTGTAAACGTACTGCATAGGTTTCTTTTTAAGCTATGACAAGTGGTTTTGTTAAATAATTGTAGCCAATAGCTACCCTACTACCAAAACACAAATAGAATTGGATTGAGTGTTGCCTTTGTTGTTATGTGCTTAAACTTATAGGGGGCTGAAAATGTTTAAAATTCTCTACAAGCTGCATGTACAATATTAACCTTTCCCAACTGACAAATGAACTTAGGAAAATGGCTGCAAAGATAAGATGTTTCTTAGCATTGTGCTTAAAGCTGAACTAGAGCTATATTAACATGCAAAGAACATGACACTTTAGTCTAGGAAGTTTAGGCATGTATTTATTTTTGTTTAAATTTCTGCTAGGAGTAGGGATTGTTTTATGTAAATTATTCTTGCCAGTGCCCCTTAGTCTTGGAAAACAGTATCTTTACATGAGATAAGTCAGTGTGTTCAAGTACGAGAGATAGTTCCTAAAGCAGCTTAGTTCTGCAAGATACCTTCACCATAACTCAAAGTCATGTTGGACTGTACAGGCACAGATAAGCCAGCTTGTGACCTTTTCTGGAGGGATGAAAAGTATTTAAGGCAACTGCGATCAGAAGTTGCTGCTTTTATACCTGCTGTTTCCTTTGTGTGAAGACCATTGTGTTTTGTGCCACTTCTACAACACTCCTGCATGGCTGGCCAGATAGGTTATCTCTGGTCTATAATATAGAAGAAATTAGCTTGCAGTTAAATTTGTTGTAGTGTTGTGAAATTCACAAGAATTTCAGCATGTTTTCTTTCTCCCCAGTGTTACTTATTCATTGTCACAAGGTCAGAAGTCAAAAATGTACTTTTACATTCATTTTATTGCACAAGTTGCCTAGGAGATGGCTGTTAAAAGAAAACTGATGAGAGTTCCATGCTGGAGTTTGCTTATGTGCATGCTTTTATTTAAAACAGCTTCCTATTTCTTCTGCATCCAAGCAAATAACACCAATTCAATTAAACATCATCCCTCTCTAGATTGGTCTATGTTATGCCTTAAGTGCAGGAATTAATCTTCTTAGGCTATAACCTGGCAATCTTTGTAAGCCTATTTTCTGCTTTTGCGTAGTGGAAACTTACTTTCTTGTCATTCTCACTTTCCATCTGATTTTGGGAACAAAGAGGAAAGGGAAAAATACTCTCTTGCCCCTGTGTTCAGTATTTGTAATTCATTGCAAAACTAAAGAGATTAGGGATATTAGATTAAAATACCCTATAGATGTTTCATGAGCAAATCTTGGACCTAAGTAAAGCAGTTCCTCATTGAGAATTAACTAACCATAAATACAGTAAATAAGATTTGTCATATGCTTGAAGGCTAACATTTTAATTATACAGCAAGAAAAATTTTGACAAGAACATAACAAACATACTAACCCAGAGTCTGACTTCTGTTATTGCCTTGATTGATTTGCAAATTGCCCATCCACATGGTTGCTTATTTTTTATGGTTAGAATAATCCAGAATCAGAACTAAGTTCAGCATTCAACAGGATGGGGGGGGGTTGTGGTTTTGGCTTTGATTTCTGTAGTAGTTACCACATTTCAAAATGCCATGGGCAGCATTAACAATGGTATTTTTTTTCTTCTTGAGAAATTAACCAAGGAATACTCCCAAGCGTAAAGATCCATGATTTGATTTTAATAGTGCACAGAAATTACACACAAATGCAGTGTATTTTTGGTGCTTATTTATTAGTTGCCCCAGACCCAAAGCATTTGGTTATAAAGTTAAAAAAAAAAAAAAGAAATTGCATGCAGAACAAGTTAATCTCAAGAGTTTTCCAATTTCCCTATTTATAATGTGTCTTGTTTTCTCACTGTTGCACACTTGCAATTGTATAGAGAGCCTGTAGTAAGTGGGGAGGTATGTTTTGAAAATGCTGGGAGTGTAAAGGTTCTGTTTAGTGATTTTAGAGGTGCATACAGAAGTTTGACCATTTATAAAAATTAGCCTTTTCCTATGCCTAAAAGCAGATTTTCAAATCTGTTTGTAGATGATAAGGATTTGTTGCATATGTAAACTGTTTTGTGTATAAAGTTCCAATTATTTTGCTTTGAATGTAAATAATGTGTCATAAATGGAACAGAATTTCACACAAAGAAAAGGTGCATAGAATTTTCTATTATAATAACACAATTTCTAGCTGCTGTATTCCAATTTTCTTCTTACTTAGGAAGAAAAATAGCATTAACAACCCTGGATTTATTATTCTACATACTGGCAGTAGTTACACTCTGTACCATCTTGGACCCAGCTCTGCAGCTCTTGTTCTGAGTAGCTGTAATTCATTCATGTAGCCTTGTTGTGTGATGGCTAATTGAGCTCTTGAGAGTGGAATTTTTCAGAACATCTTAATTTGGGCAGGGCGGTTTCTGGTCTCTGAATTCTGCTGGTATATTTTCTCTGAGGCACAATCCTACTCTTGAATACTGGCATTTATTCTTCTAATGGAGGAGGAGGTGGGGTGATTGTGGTTGTTACTATTTTTAACATTTTTCTTTTATATTGGCAACAGACCTTAATGGACATGATAATTTTTACACTATGACGATTGCTCTTTTTAAGACCAGGAATTATGTTAACTAAAAATATAAATTAATTAAGCCAGATATCTTCTCCTTTCAAACTTTATTGCATTCATTATAGACGTCTCTGGCTTGAAGTAGATACTGCTAGTGATTGTTGCTGCTCCTATTACACGTTTATGTACATCTCTGTATTGATACTAATTTCTTTCACAAGACTACTGAGAATTATATGACCAAGATAATTTTTGTGGCTTACAATGGTTCTCTCAGAGGCTCCTGACCTTAACTTATCCCTTTTTGCCCCCCTTTGATAATAATAATAATAAAATCATTGTTCTGACCTAAGGTTTGTTGAGGTAGTGTTAACCTTCATCAAGATTTTTTTGGTATGTAGGGGAAAAACCATCCTGTATTTTTTTTATCTCTGTTTTTTGCTTCCTTTGCTTCAATAACTGGTGAAGAATGTATCTTTTGTGGCTCCTTTTTTTTTTTTTTATGGCTGAAAACTTTTTTCAACTTTTTTTTTTGCAATACTTTGTTTCTTGAAGGTTGCATTCCTGGTGAGAGGATCAATTATTGCTGTCTCCATGTGTGTTTTCTGTTCTTGTGCAGCTTTTAGTATTTTTTTTTTTTATTCCTCTTATAATGAATACCATATTCAGTAGCAGTTTGACAGTATATCTGATGCTGCATTTTGGAAAAACTTTTGTCTAAGTGTACATTGCTCTTTCTTGAGTACTTTTCCAAGATATTTTTATATATACTAGCTGGTTTCTTTTTAAAATATATTCTTATTTTTCTTCCTCCTTCCATTTAGAGATATATGACATATTTTTGTAAAAGTCATCAAACAAGTACGACTAGACTGTGTCTCATGAAACAAGTTTATTTCTGGTTCACGAATTATTTCCTTTGGGCACTGTGCTAAGAGATAAGATATAATTGAGTTAAAGAATATGGCATGGACCTGCAGAAGCGCATAGTGGCACAGAGAGGCTTGTCTCCACCTGACCTTGGGGGGAGGAAGTGTCACACACAGAACCTTAGGGAGAGGAGCCTGCCAGAAGCTGACAGAGGAGTGAACAGCGCGTGATCACCCCATAGAAGGACATTTAAGTAATTGTGTTGCTGACATGGCAACATGGGAAGGGTCACGAAGTGAGAATTACCATGTAAGGAAATTCTGTGCCTGTAAAAGTGCATAAAATTTTCTCTCTTTCTTTGTTATAAAACAAAGCTCATTTTTTAAATAAATTATTCAGATTCCCTGCCAGTCTGTGTCTGTGGTTCAGTTGTTACAGGGCACCACTTATGGGTTAAGACTTACGGCTTTTTGCTCTGCTGTTCGTTTTTGAATTGCCTTTGCCTGTGTGTGGTTCTTTTGGGTAAGTTTCACATGCAGTTTGTCTCAGGGTAATGTGAGGCATTTGAGAGGAAAGCCCACTTTATTATTTGTCAGTCCAGTCTTTCTGTCTAACATCTATGTGGATTCATTTATGACCTTTGTAATTATATAATATGGACAGTGTTACAGTGTCTTACTCTTCCAGCTCATTAATGCATGCTCGCTGACCTACTGTAATAGGCCCCGTGTCACCTTTGCTCTCCAGAGGATGGGCTCGTGCTAGGCCTTTGCAGCAGCACTGTGCTTGCACGTGCTGCACTCGTGCACAGTGGGTTTGCTGCCAAGCTGCTCAGCCCTGGGCATGGATTGTCTGCTGTGCATAAATACGTGTTCACTCAGGTTCTCTTTCACAGTGTCACCATATACAGAAAATAGCCCGTTTATGTCAGGACATCTATTGGAATGTTGTGTCTTCAAAATTATGTTCTGCTTTTATTGCCCCATTTGTTTTTAATATAAACTGACACAGAGTACATATTCAAACTAATAGAATATACCTTTATTTGATTACTGACCGGTAATGAGTGAGATTATATTTTTTGGATTGGGATGTGTTATGAGTTTGACATTGGTTCTGGTCATTTGGGAACATTTCTAAGCAAGAGGGAAAAATTTTTACTAATACTAGTGAAAGATAATGCGTGTTTAACAAAAAAAAAAAAAAATAGGATTATAGTGTAACAGGTTTGAAGTACAAGAAATTAATGATTTAAGGTGGAGCATGAGTATACTGAGACATATTTCATTTGAATAAATTTTTCTATGGTAAAGATATTTTTCTTCATTTGTTTTGTAATTTATGTACAGAAACCTCCTTTGACTTGTCTCTCTAGGGCAAAAGAGTATACTCATGCATGCCTGTAAAGTGACATAACCTTGGATAAAGTCAGCATTCTGCTACAAGATCATTAGTACAAAAAATTGCACCATGTGAAATGGTAGATCTTTTCATGCATGCATCTTTTCAAGGAGTGAGTCTTCTCTATAGCATTATATTATTACTGGACTAACAAAATGTTCTTTGCTTTATGGCTCAGGGGAGATGGAGCCATAAAGAACTTACCACAATGCAATAAATTTCTAGTCTTTAAAAATTAAAAACTGTGTTTCATAGGGAACATGTCTCAGGAAAATGAAAGTATTTGGGCCACTAAGGTATTGTAGTATATTTATTTGCTATTCTGCTGCCTAATAACTTGCACTGTTATTATTGTTGTAGATCATATTTTTATTATATTTATCCTTCTACCGTTTTTAATTTGAATGTTTTCATTTTTCATGAATGAAGCCATCTAGGAGTAAGGAGCAAGAAGTTGTGTTGCTCTTCTGGTTTTGTGTGTTCTAAAATGACAAATGTTTTATGTGTCGGTTGATTTTGCATAGTTTGCTGTTTATCATGGCTTTGCCTTTTTCAAAAAAGAAATGAACTATTCCCCTTCATTCTTTTGCAACTTGTTATAGAGAGCAGGTAATTAGTATGTGGATTTAACAGTAACAAGATAAAATTACAGGTTCTTAGGTTAAAAAAAAAAAGTTTTGCATCTACCTCTTTTCATAAAGTGCCAGTTGTAGTATTTTTTTAATAATTAAAAAATA
Source organism: Horornis vulcanius (assembly GCA_013401035.1). Taxonomy (NCBI): domain Eukaryota; kingdom Metazoa; phylum Chordata; class Aves; order Passeriformes; family Scotocercidae; genus Horornis; species Horornis vulcanius. Next base: position 6,460 of record VZUA01070976.1, read on the forward strand.
GGAGTTCTATCTTAGAGATTAAAAAAAAGTTTCAGTTCTACTTGCTAATTGTATTCAAAGTTTTAAAGAACTTTAGAATGTATGATTTGGCTGCCTATTACATGAGTCTTCATATCTTTAGAAACATCTGTACCTTTCAATAACCTCACACTGTACCACTGCAAAGTTTCTGGATAGCTGTGACTTGTCACACGCAGCCTCCGCTGCCTAGGCTGAGCCCTGACCTGCCATCAAAGGAGAGCTTTCTGCAGTCTGCTCTGGTACCTCTGCTGCTCTCCAGACCATTCCTCTCCTAGGGAAAGCAGGATGGGGGAGAAGGGTGACAGTCTGCAAGTATATTGGGATAAGACTTGAAATAACATATGACACTAGAGTGTCTAGGTCCTGGGGTGCCCACATACCCTGTGATTTCCAAAACCTGTACATTGGACCCCAAGGAGTAACTGCATTTATTAATGGCAGCATTTACAGTATCTAAGAGTTTATACTTACACGTTGTGGGCACAAAACTGTCATGAGGGAGACGCAGTGACCACCACCAAGTCGAAGCGGGAAAAGAGGAAGTTTAATTTTTCTTTCAGCTTATATAGATCTCTAGAAAAGAGACCACATTGGAAGATTGAGGTTCAACCTCTTCAATTCCACTGGTCTTAGAAAGTGTCCATCAATTGTCCTTCCTACAGAAAGGAATGTAAACAAGATAAGAATTCTGTAAACATTGCTTTGTTTACATGAAAGTATGTGAGAAAGTTTTGACTCCAAAACTAGAAGGCTGGAAAGCAAGGTGACAACACATGTATGCAAATATACTTTATACAGCAGTTTTCATATGGCATCTTGGTCTCCCAGGGAATGTCTTAGCTTTGCCTGCTTCTTGGGAGGTGTCATAGCATTAGATTTTTTTTATTTTATTTTATGTTTGTTGTTAAGTTTTTTCTAAGATTGCTCTAAATCATGCAGTTATCAGACATGGATATATGGATATCATATCTGGGATATGTTACGTTAGTGTTGCTTTTGTCTCAAATACTTTTCATAAATAGAAGGTCTGTGAAATGTTCCTTATAGTGTTAGGCTTTCTGTATTGTTAATTAATTTTTGGTTCTAGGTGTCTGTTTCTTTTACACAGTCTGGAACTTTTAAAATAATATTCCTTATGTTTTGAAATTTTCCAGTGCTCTACAAAACCCTACATTTCCTGTATAAAGCTTTAGAGAAACAGAGGATGTCTTTTTGTATGTGTGCATGTATACAAAAGAGAGGATTCTTTCAATTTAAATAACTATTAAGATAATGAGCAGCTCTTCAGTAAATCTGAAGTTGTCAAAGAATGCCTTAAAATATGTCAAAAATTTCTTAAAGAAGTCTCTTAGCATAGTGGAGAACTAACAATAAAACTGGCTTATAGGGCTTACGTTTATTAAACTAGGCCTTGTTTTTTCCCTAATCAAAATTCCTAGCCTTAAGAGTTGGCATTTCGGGATCTGTAGCTGGTACCCGTCTGCATTATACTGGTTAAAGTGCACTTGACATAAATCCTCATGTTTCCCCAGCCTCTCCCATAGGCAAGAATACAAAATCTTAAATTGTGTGCTAGCGTGGTTTTTCTCTCCTCATTCCCCTGCTTAATTGAGAAATGGCTCTGTGTTCTAACATAGAAGTTTCTATTAAGTGGAGAAAAAGAAAAAAAACAATACTCTCAAATTTAGCAGAAAACTGTGGAAGTTATTCCTGTCTTAACCCATTCCATTTTCTAATGGTGTACATCAACGTGGAATAGATTATTTTTTTTTTCTTCCTTCTGTTATAATTGCAGCTTTCAGGGTCTAAAGTAAGTATTCCTGTTTGACCCAGATGTTTATTTGTATGTAACAAAAAAGGAGGCATAGTACTTATTTTCCTCTGTGTACTTTTCAGTAGTTATTTAGTTAACCTTCTTTTCATGCTATCTTACATACTGAAATTGTGAGCTTCAGCTCTCTGCTTTACATTCTAATTGAATGTATGAGAAACTACATTGATAACATTCCTAAGTATAGCTCAGGAGACTTAAAATACAAAAAATACTTTCAGTACCCATTCATTCTTTCAGGGTTGGATCCTACATGTGCCTTTCTTCTCTCATCCTGTTCCTTTAAAGTGTTCTTGTGTTGTGAATTAAAAAGAGGCTTGCTTTAGAAAAAAGACCCCAAACCTCTGTAAATTTAGGTTCAACTGAGATTTGATCTGATTTTCCTAGAACTTATTCTCTACTGTCTTGAAATTCTCATTTTATCTGAGTCGTCTTGACTTGGCAGCAGATTTGATAGTACATATCAATAACTTTTCCCAAACCCCATGTTCTTTATACCAATCTTTTTCTTAGAGGTAAGCATCATATAAATACATAATTCAGAAAGATTATATATATGACTGGTTACAAGGTACCAAATACCTAGGTAGTGTAGAATATTAAAGGTGTAGTATGGAGTATCTTGCAGATACTGCACTTTCCATGGGTAGAAGTAAAGGAATTGGATATAATATCCTATAGTTGTATTTAAATAACAGTAGCTACTCTCTTCCTTCAAGCTATAAAAAAGTGGTATTGATAATGTAGGCCCAGAAGTGTAAATCATATATTCAACAAAATAATTTAAAATTATCTATGATTACAGCTATTGTATAACTGTACTTAACGACAGTCTAATTTTGGAAAATGTCTTATTTTAATTGCCTGTAGTGGAGCCTTGGAAACAGTTGCAGACTACCAAGAAAAATTCCTTTTTTTTCACAGAATAGCGATGATGATGATGCAATTTAATGGCTTTAGTATTGACAGTGTAGATGCTTCCTATTTCCAGTTCAAGAGCTACGTAAGCTCCTCTGTGAGTCCAGTGTAGGGAGTTAAATCCTCGAGAGACGTGCTAGATTTTCTATAAATTAATAATTAGGGTAGAGAGTACTGTCAAGAAGAAATCCTTCTCCTGGAGAAAACAGCTTTAATTTTTTGTGTAATTTCAATTTACTTGTTAGTGGCAAAATTTTAAAGTTGTATGGAATACAGAAATGATGAGAGGCTGACAGCCCTGTAGCAATACCACCATGATCTGTGTCAGCCTAACACAAAGAGAAAATCTCCAGTCTCTTTGCTTATGACAAGGTCAATGACTAAAACAACCCTTTATATTAGAGAGTGTAGACAGTAGCTGCAGTCAGTAGTATGTAGTTCTTTTTTCTCTGATTGCAATGTTCTACACAATTGGATTCTTTTATTAATAGTTAGATTTCCTTTTCAGACAGTAGAAGCAAAAAAGGTATTTCTGCTTGTTGACAGATTACCAGGTTTGCATTTTTGTGCAAAATTTTTGATCTCTTTGAAAACTACTATCTAGAGGTTTTAGAAAGATGTAGCCCAGAGTGTGTGCGCCTCTTGCAGAAAAGAAAGGTCTTTGGTTGACCAGCTGTATTATTATTATTTTTTCCTTACACTTGGGAAACGTGTAAGCTACCCTGCTTAACTGGTTACGCAGCTCTAACTATATGCCTAGGATGTGTTCTAACAGTTCAAAAACATAATGGGTCAAAAAGTATAGGACTTTTTATCTAAAAGTCATTAAGTTCAGTGTCTCAGTTGAATGTATTCAGCAAGTAAATCAGACACTTTTCCTTTTGCTGATTGTGGGGGAAAGGCTACTGGATTTTTTTTTCCTTCTTTAGTTTTTAGAAAGAGTGAAGGAAGTTTAGGCTATTTTTGTAAATAAAGTAAAAAAATCTCTTCTCTCTGCTTATTGAGCATATAATTTCCCAGCCTGTCTTTTGCAAGCACTCTTACAATAAAACTAAGCACACCCCAGAGTAGTAACTCCTGTGTCAGGCTTATTAAATTTCAGCCACTGGAGATTGAAGCTGTTTGTGTCTCAAGATATAAACTTTGACCTTAGCTTGCAGAACTGAGGCAAAAGGAAAGAAAGATTGAGGGAAAGTGGAATGACTTCTAGTTCAGTTCTCA
>VZUA01070980.1:283-10787 GCA_013401035.1 Horornis vulcanius
AGAGGGGCATATTTTGAACTCGTGAGTTTAAATTTTGCATTTTAAGAGGAAAAAAATCCTTTTTTTTTTTTCCTGTTATACCTGTAAAATCATATTACATCTTTGTTTTGAAATGTAGTAATTGCATGCAGCTGTTATGGAATTGATCCACATATTTCTATAAAAAAATTATTTCTATATTTCAAATTTGTATTAAAAAAAAGCAGTAAGTGGAGGTTTTTTTTTGGATGTTATTATGTGGCAGGTACCTCCTGGGGACAATAGCTATTCATCTGGTCTCAACAGGCCCCCAAAAGGCAGCTCAAAGCTCAGGAAGTTGCATCCTCCAGCTCTTTGCTGTGGAAGACAACATGAAATGATGGTGTTGGAACCAAACCTCAATATCCTAAGGGAAAAACCCCCACCCTCCTCTATGTTCCCTGTTGCTGTGTGCAAAGCCCTCTTTTGTCCTCAGCCTCCCCAAGCCCCCAAACAGTCTGCTTTCTCCATTTTCACCTGGAAGGTCAGCCAGTAAAACACAGGATTCACCTGTTGCATTTAGGTTAGAAAACTGGCTTTAAATGGAGCCTCATACTTTATAACTCAGTGTTTGTGAGTGCCAGTTCTGAGAGGCTGAAGAGAAGCAACACATTTTCTTTCCTCAGTTGACTGAATTGGGTGTCACTGATTTCCATCTCCTGAAGGCAGGCAAGAACAAAATGACTGAGCACCACTCCCCCCCAAGGGAGTAAGTGCCAAAATAACTCATCTGAGGAGCTTCCCTTCACTGGAATGCCACCTAATGCTAGCCATGATGCCAGAGTTAATTGCAGCAGTCAGCTGCGGCATTTCATCTACAAGTCCTGCTCAGTTTAATTAACCTTTGGGGAATTACCATTTTGTTGACTTACAGTACCTGCTTTGAATTTCTGGCAGTGTTAGAGAAACACTGTGACTTGTTTCACTCAGAGAAGAGTGCTGCCCAAAGGCACTGCCTTTAAAAGATGGTCCCAGGGCAGCAGCAGGCTGATCCTGAGTCAGAAGATTCTGGAAAGAAAGAGCCCAATGCATCTCTTGCCACCTGACTCATGCCCCACTGTTCTGGAATTATTCATTCACTCCCTCCATGAGGTCAGATGTGAATTTTACTCCTCCCAGAATCTCCTGAGCATTTTTCACACTTGTTCATCACTTTGAGTTTACAGTAATTTCCAAGCACCTCCTTCCAGCTGGCAGTGCTCTGCCTCTATTTACCAAATAACTGCCTTTGTTCTGCCTTTGAAAAATCACCAGGTGACCACCTGCAGGTGGCAAAAAATGATGCCCATCCCAAGAGAGTGGAACTCACTGGACACATCCATGTGTGCTCTGTCCTGTGCAGTGAGCTGTTGGTAGCTCCAAGGAAGTGTTGTCTGGCCAGGAATGAGAGCTGAGTTTGGCTAAGCAATGTATGTCTTGGGGTTTGCAGCTATCTAAGAGCCAGCCTGGCCTTGGAAAAGGTGTTGCTCAGGTTCCTTAAATCAGGTTGGCAGGATTATGTCCATCAAAGAAGGTGTTTCCAGCCTCTGTGTGGGAGCTGTACTCCCACCTTTCTACCATGCCTCACCTTTTTGACCTACACTTGTTCTGTGGCTTTTTCTTGCATTGTTTATCTCTAGGCAACATCTGAGGAACACACTGCAAGGGGCATGAGATGAGGTTATTTCAGGTGGCCAAAGGGAATGACAGCTGTGAGAGCTGTGGCAAGTCAGACTGGTGCTTGGGCTGGAAGGGAATGATGCAACTATGGGATACAGGGAAGGGAGGATGTGTCGATGCTGACTGACCAACCCTGGGACTGTTTAACAGACCTGTGGATGTGGTGCTTATGGACACAGTTTAGTGGTTGACTTGGCAGTGTTGGGTTAATGGTTGGACTTCATGATCTTAGAAGTCTTCTCCAAATTAAATGATTCTACAGTTCAGTGATGTGGCACTGTTTGGTTGCAGGCTGAGGATACAGGACACAAGAGGTCTTTGAATGCTGCTGAGTGGTGTCCACACTGGCATGACTGACTGCTCCCATATCTTGCTGCCACTTATTGTTTGTCCTGTTTTTACCTGATTCAGCCACCACAACTTTATCTGAGATGAGACAGCAGCTGGCCAATGTGCTTGTCCCAGAAGATGGGGGAGCCCAGCCCAGCCTTGCCAGCTGGTGCACAGTTCCAGCAAAGGTAGTGGGCCTGGTCTCCCAGGACTGACCTAACCAGCCTTGTACCATGAACTGACCTCCTACTGTTCTCCATGTCAAATGGATCCCAAGCTTCTCACCTGGGGATTAAACACTGCCTGTCTGAAAGTCTCCTTCTTCCAACAAGGGAGGACACCTTTAGGGCGGCAGATCGCAATGCACTCTCAGCAACTCCCTCTGCAGCAGGCTGGCCCTGGCCTCCCACTATCCACTCTGTGCTTGGCTTTCTCCCCAGTCTTTGAAGAGTGCTGAGAACAGAAGAAAATCAATGAGGTTTTGTGAAATAACTGTGGATTGTGCTCTGGGCAGAGACCTGAGAAAGCACATTATATATATTCTGGATCAGTAGGAGTCATGCAACTTTTGAGCTTCTACCGTAAGCTCTCATACTAATGTGCTTTCATCTTTACCTCTGATTTGGAGGACTTCAATGTGATCTACTGTTTTCTATGAAAAGAGCAAGAAGGGTATCATCTGTGAGAAATAATCACTTTTCTTTCCCTACCAGAGATCTATTAGCTTCTTACTCAGAGGTCGGACGGTAGTTTAAGAGCACAAATAAGAAACAGAAGAGACAAAATATAAAAAAGATGGATGTAGGTTATTTGGAAAGCTGATGCATAGTCATCCAGACATTTTCGTGTTAATTTAGCAGTCATTTCAGAAGACAACATAACATTTACATCCTTTGCAGCAGAGAAAAAGCAAAACAGCCTGCTATCAAAGGAGTTGTCTCTGGCACATTTTTTGACTGAGGTTTGGTGAGGTATTTTATCCCTTCTACAGCTGTATCATCTTTGGTGTGAAACAGAATAATTGCTGCTGGTTTGTAAGAGAAAGTGATAATTTGAAGTATATTTTGGGCTGTTTTTCTTGAGGGGGTTTAGTTGAAAAACTGTTCTTTTCAACTGCAGGTTTCAACATTGCTAAACTACTATACCATTCAATATAGGAGTTGCTCCCATGTTGTCTGAGACTGCATTTACCTGACTACCTGTCTACATCTACTTGGAAAATTCTTTGGCAGCAAATGATACCAGTAATTTCATATCAATGTCATAATTCATATCATAAAATGATACCATAATTCATATCAATAACTTGTTATTTTATGAGGAAGTGAATAAGGGTTATTTTGACTGTTTCTCTTCTGAATTTACAGGGTATGAGGGTTCAAAAGGGACCTTGCTTCGTCTACCTGCTATATTTCCTACAAACAGAGATGGCCACAGTTTCGGAGATTGAATCTGTATTAGTTACTTTGCCAGGGAAAATATTTTATCATTTGTTTGTTTTTACAAATAAACACAAGGTTTGATTCACCAGTCCACCTACACTCTGTTTTGTCAATGGAGCTGCAACAGAACAGCACTGGTTTTATAAAGGGAGAAGCAGGTTTGTTATAGTCTAGTACTAACTAACATTTTTTTCCACTCCCTCTAGCTAATAAAATTCTTTCATTTGGGGTATTATTCATTCATCCCTGCCCTGCTCCAGTCCAGAATATTCCCCATACTCGCCTGGGTAAGAGTGCAGGTTTGCATCTTAACAAAACAATGGGTCACTTCCAAATTCCAGCCGACACATCCCCCCTTGCCACATATTTCTTAGTAAGAAGCATTTGGCTGGGCTGTTCAGGCCTTAGTTTTTCATCCAAAATACAAGGAAATCCCCAGCTGAGATTATAATACCATCTCCATTAATGATGAACCTAATTCTCATTGCTCTGGAAGCAGAGACAATCCCCTGAGCTCCCTGGAATTCAGTCCTGTTTGATGCTTGTCTGCACTGGCTCCTTCTGCTTGGCTGGCTGCAACTCCCACCCTGCCAAACCTCTCTAGCCCTGTGGCAGGGACCAGAGTTTCAGGAAATCCTACCTGAACATCAGCCATAACAAAAATCCCTCAAACCATTTGCATCACACTTGGCTGCAGCTGCTTGGGTTAAGCCTCTACCTTCCTGAAACATTTTATTTATGACCTTTTGCATTTCACTTCACATGAGCCTTCAGTTCAACAACAGCAGAGAGTGTATGAAAGTGAAGGCTGCTCTGAAGATGACGGATGAGGCTCCCCCTGCTCCCCCACTGCTTGCAGCCTGTGACTCATTTGCTAATTTCCTCAGCTAAATCTGACAGACAATTACCTGGCATTTCATCACAGCCAAACAGATTTTTTTTCTTGTCTATCTTTTGATAGCAGTGACTACTGGCTACAACATTGTGTCTCAAATCTTCAATATTTTATTGCTGTTGCTTTGAGTTCTTGCTCTCTTTCCTCTCCCACGGTTAAGATAATTTAAATACTGCACAATATGATGTGCCTTGTGTCTTTGCTGCTCCAAATCTTTCTCTGTATCTTCTTCTTTACAGCACATTATTGAAGAACTATTCTGTTAACAGCTTTATATAAATATTGGGAAAATCATGTTATTAATGAGTATTTTTAGAGATTGGGGTTTATTTCTGAACATAACTCAGCAACTCTCCCAATTGCTTCCTTATGGCAGATGATGATGATGATATTTAATATAAATGTAGTATTTATAGTTTTGTGCAATATCTAACAACAATCCCAGAGCTCCCCCCTCCTCCAAGCCTTTTAGCTGGACTCTCAGCCTCACTAGATGGAGCATTGCACTGTTTGGCAGACAGCCCAAGACCCAGAGGGCCTCTTTTCCCCTCAGTGGGAAGGTCTTCTTCTCTGGATAATCTGGGTCTGTAGTAAACCCCTCCTCAGCACGCCTGGTGCTGGGGGCAGCCCTGTGCTTTGTAGCTGCTGCCTGTGATGGCATCACTGGCAGATCCTGCCTGTCTGAGCCACTGGCTTCCCATGGCTCAGGGACTTCTCTGCTGACCACATGTGGGACTGGGACCAGCTTTAGGGATGTCTGCCTCAAACTGAGAAGCCTGTATAAGCAGAGCCATGGCTGTGAGAGAAGGACCCAGCACTCTCCCAGCAGCTGATACAGGGGAAGGTTTATAGAGCCCCTGTAGTTCAAACTAATAGCGGATGATAATTGGCCTGGGATCTGCTGTAATGAAGGCCAAGGATGTTTTATGCTCAGTGAGAAAGCCTTCAGTCACTCTGCCCTTCTAAGGACTTTTAGGAGATTTTATAATGGTCATCTGATATTCAGTTTTGACTCTTTGGTCAAATGCCCTATTCTAAAACATAAGATCTTCCCTTTCAGAGATTCCCCAGCTTCAGACAAATGATGTCCCACACCATTTTAAAAGACAACATCTTCTTTGGCAGTGTAAAGAAAGTACACTCCTCTCAGAGATGTTGTGGATGTTCCATACCTGGAAGTGTTCAAGGCTAGGTTGGATGGGGCCCTGAGCAACCTGATCTGGTGGAAGATGTTCCTGTCCACGACAGAGGGGTTGGAACTAAATGATCTTTAAGGTCTTTTTCAACCCAAATCATTGTATGATTCTACATCTGGGCAGCCAGTCAAAGCTAAAATGGTCTCAGGAGCTGATGATGTTTTCCCTTCCTGGGAAAGCCCGAAGAGTTCCAAGCTCTGTGTTTTGATTTCATCATGTTCTCTACATGCAGCCATCTCCCTCTCAGGTTTTTAACCTTTTGGTATGCTAAATCCCTGTCATTTATACTGCATTGGTTAGCTGTTAACACAGTTTGGGAAGCGACTGCATAGCCCTGGTAGATGTTGCACATGGCCAGGTGGGCTTCATAACCTAAAAAAGTTGTGTGTTAAAACTGATGAATATTTTAGTCTACTCTTTTACACTTTTTTCAGACTGAAATTTATTCCTGGCCATCTTAAACCTATGTTTCTTTCCTGGTAAATATTTCCTCACCTTCTGGCATTAAGTGCTAGAGAACTAGCCTTGTCTAAAAGGGCCCTTTTTCTCATCAACAGTGATGTCTCTATCCCTCTGTTGGTCCTCGTGGCCCCATCTGCACCTGCATCCACTGAACTGCATCTTCAACACCACAATCAGAGATGCAGAAAACAAGCCAGGCTTTGGAAGATAAAAACTTGCTGTAAGGCATAAAATGTAGAAGAGTGGAAAAATTAACCAAATCAGTCATAATTCAGGAGTAAAAATATGACGTTAATTATTCTATTTTCAAAACTTACACACACCTCTTGCTCTTGGCTAGATCTTAACAGCTGGCAAGAACTCAGACACTAGAAATGTTTCCTGCTCTTATTTACTCAACTAAAAATAGCTGTGAGTGCTAAACCACCCTAGCACTTCAACCTAGCACTTTTGCATTCTCTATGTGCACATATTTAAATATATATAATGGTGCATATTTTATATGTATTAATATACACACATGTAAAATGCATATGAAATGTGTACAACATACAAATCAAACGTGTGCATACATGTAGGCATGCACACATACACACATATGAACACATCAACTTACATAAGTGCTTTGTGGTGCTATTTTGCATGGAGCAGAATATCCAGCCAAGAGCAGCCACATAAAAAATTTACATATTATATGAAACTTCCTGCAGAACTAATGGCTTATCTGTACAGTGTTTGTTCACTCCAACTTCTGTAACTTTATAGAACTTTATAGAACTTTATAGAGCTGTAACTTAAGGTATCTTACACTAAGGTGATTAATTCTTCTTCCCCCACCTGCAATTCCAAAGCAGCACTTGGTAACAGCGCGGGATCGTAATCATAAAGTATTGATGTCACAAGCATTTATTGCTAGGGTAATCAGAGGAGGAAAGGTTACTGTCTATGTATGTGCACATTCATATGTATGACTTCTGCCTATTCTTTGTGTCTCTCCCTTTGATTCCCCAACACATCAAAAGCCTTGTGGAGGACCCAGCTGAGCAGCCACCCGCGGCAGGGAGGCGCTCCAAGATAGTTTCCCATCTTATCACAATGGCCCAGGGAAGGCAGGTGGTCTTCCCATCTGAGCTCTCTGAAAAGGACTAACTAAAAGCAATTGTGTAAATTTCAGTGCTCCCCAGGAACATGTTGAACCCTTCCTTTAACGTGCCTGGGTTTGTTAACACACGGTCCCAGGCTGGTGAGAGGTGCCAATCCTCTGTCATTTCACGCAGCCTCGGTGCTCGTGTGTGCCTGCCAAACACAAGGGGTGACCAAGGGCAGTGGAGAGGGAACTGTATGAGTCCCTCTGGTCCTTGTGAGCCAAGCCTGGCTGTGGCTTAGAGCTGCCAAAGGAGCTGCTCTGGCTACAGCCCTGGCAAAGCATCTCAGCGGATTTCTGCCCCACTCTGTCTTTATTTGTCCCATGTTTCTGGTCTTCGAGACACACAATGCTGGGAAACATCCTTGCACCATCTGAATTAATCATGCTGCTTTATCAAGCCAGAACATGACAGATCCTTGAGGACAATGAATCTCAGGCTCATCCCACTTTGTGAATAACTTAGGTAAAATGAAGACACAAAAATCTGGGGAGGGTAAGGATGCCAGGGAGAACAAGGGAAATAGTTAACGTGGTAAACATCAGCTGGTGCAAATTATCCTTTCCCATATTGTGGGCCAACGCAGATGGTGACCCCAGTCAGGTGATGAATACATCCTTCTCTGACACATCTTTATTCCTGAAGCCTCTTTTCCTCTAACCAGGCCTGTGCGCTGTCTGTGCAGTTAGGTCACTTCTACAAGGAGTTAGGCCACTTCTACTGCTGATCCTGGCAGCCTTCAAGTTGGGAGTGTGACCATACTCCAGAGTGAAAACAAACCTTGCCTTGATAAATACATCATCATGAAATAAAAAAAAAAAAAAAACAAACAATAAACAAACCAAACCAAAACTAATTGTGTGAATCTGGGAACTGCTTTTCTTGGAATTGGCTTTAAAATAACTGATGATCAAATCCAAAAAGTTTGTGGCTGTAAGTTATGAGAATGGAAAAATACCTTTTGTTTCAAGAAGCCCTGTTCTCTAATGCAAAGGCTGCAGGAATCAGAGGGAAGAGTTTACTGACTCTAATGAGGGGAAGGCAGAGGCACTGATGGCTGTAAGATAATATTTTTTTCCATTGATCCAATCAATTTAGACAAAGAAGAGTATTTTTTAAAGGAAGAAAATGTGCACATTATCTGACATGGCTGATTCTAAATGCTGAGCCACAGTGATCAGAACTTGTGTCATTATTAGGGACATGAATAAAAAACAAGAGCATAAGGCAGACATAATTCTCAATGATTTTTGTATACAACCATAACAACTGATGCATGAAACAAACTGTCCAGAGAGAGTTGAGAAATAGCAGAAATAAACAATTATCTCAAATCCTGTGAAAAAAAATGTTACTCTTAATAAAAAATAGTATAATCTCTGTTTTTTGCAGAGGGTAGGGGTGGATGGGGGACATCAGACCCAACAGCCTTCAAATCTACATCTTCACAATAAAAAAAAAATGAAATGCAAAAGAACAAGATGGAAACACTAACCCTACTGTCATCAGAGCTGTTTTGTGGATTAATACGGTCCTTGAACCACAGCCCTGTACAATAGAACTCTTCTCTCCAGCGGGCATTGGCCTGTCTTCATGCCCATCTAAATGAGCCTCTTCAGCAAAGTGAGTTTCTCTGAACTTCTGTCCTGAACAGGTGCGTTCCTACAATAGGGCCCTGGGAAAGACGTCTTTGTAGCTCTCCTTCAACTGTGTTTTCCCAGCTATCTCCATTTGTAAAAGGAGAAAACAAAGAGGGCAGAAGCCTATATAGAAAAACCTGAACCCCTTAAAGTGCTGTGTCTGCACCGACACAAATTCTGTCCTTTCTCAGTGATCCAGCACCATTTAAACAGCTTTCACTTTCACAAAAGCCTTTTCAAATGTCACAACATGGCTCCAGTTTCAGCTCTGATCACAAGCTAGACTGAATTGCCATTGAAGGATGTGGTAAAATCAGTCCCCACACCAAGCAGCTCCCAGTGAAATATGTGAAGGGAACCTCATCCATTGCAGCAGACACCTCACAGCCGACTTCCCCACGTACATTTGCATCTGGAGCCCTCCACTCACAATGGACTGTTCTTGGGCATTTGCAGTGCACAAGAATGGCAGTTGCCTGTTTTGGGATAGATGGGTGAAACTCCACTCTCACCTGAAGGAGCCTGGCAAAAACCTTGCAAAGATCCCACAGAGCTTTCCGTCTTTTAAGGCATCTTGAGACCTTCACAGAAGAAGGCGGTTCCTGGTGGGAGAAGAGGAAAGGATGAAATCCTTGGGAGAACATGAAGCATTCATAATTGAGCAGGGCACTTACTAGCAGTGACAACAGCAACAGAGAAAATTAAAGATGTCTCTTCAGAAAGTTTTTTGCAGTGAAATTTCCAACTAATCTATGCAGCAAAAATGTTTTTAGGGTCAAGCTATAAATACAGCCATAGTTCACTACCAATTTATTACCTGTTGTTGTATCTAAGGCTGCACAATACATAGAGAAGACACTGTTTTACCATGTCAGGTCAGTGAGGAGGCATAAATCATCTGTGTTTTTATTATGTGTTGATAAGCCTCTTGCTCATCAATATTTCTGTGCTATGCAAAATTAGACCATTTAGTCATATGTCCCCCCCTCGTCTAGTGCTAATAAAAGGCCTGGCAGCAGTATAGACACAGCAAATCAAGAGCACATGTGTGGGGGCAGAGGAGGAGCAGGGACCATCAGCTCCATGATCTCACCCACGCAGTGTCTGGAGTAAAATGGCACCCAGGGCACACACCAGCCATGATGCAGGGACGCATCAGAGCACCAGCCTGGGGTGGCCTCATGGAATCTCTGCTTAGGCACAGCCAGACTTTCCTCTCCACTCTACCCTGATCCCAACTGGAAATTCTGCATGGCTGAGCATCATGGGGTGGTACTGCATGCTTGATGTTCAGGGACAAGCCTACAAGAGTAGCACATTTCCCAGGCTTTGTCCCTTCTTCCCTGGGGCAAACATGAGCATCATGAGGAAGCAGAGTGGGTGGCTGCCTCCAGTGACCAAGCTGACTGCCCAGTCCAATCAGACTGCTGGGGGGTGATGATAGATGGAGGGGGTCAGCAGTGCAGAGCCAGGGAGAGGCTTCATTCCTCAGAGCCACACCAGGTGTCTGCCTGACATCTTCACCTGAGCTGTCCATCCCACTTGGCACAAATCCTTTGTGTTCCCTCAGAGATTTGTTTAGTCCCCGTGTAACACAGCTCCCTTCCAAACCCTCCATCTGGACTTGGCAGGAAGTGCATTTTCCTGTAGGACTTTGTACCATGTACATTTCTCATCAGGAACTAAAAGTAATTGCTATTTACACGGTAGCCAAACT
>VZUA01070994.1:0-13583 GCA_013401035.1 Horornis vulcanius
AATGGTTTGGGTTAGAAGGGACCTCAATGACCATCCCATGGGCAGGGACACCTTCCACTGTCCCAGTCTGCTCCANCTGTGCCAGGGCCTCTCTCCCCACCCTCACAGGGGAGAATTTCCCCTGTGTCCCATCTAACCCCACCCTCTGCCAGTGGGAAGCCATTCCCCCTTGTCCAGGCACTTGTCCAAAGTCCCCCTCCAGACTTCTTGGAGGCCCCTCCATGTACTCTAGTCATGATCTCCATCTATTCACCCATAAAAGCAGAGCAGGTGAATGACACAGTGCTGAGGGGAGAGGACACACAATAAAAACATCTCAGCTGAGCTGGGGCTGTTGTTTTCCAGTCTTCACTCTTCTCATGTCCCCTCTGCAGAAGGACACGTGAAACAACAGTGCCAGGACTTTGCACTGTTGCACCTCTCTGACTGAACCCTGTCTTTTCCCCTTCTGGCCAGCACCATCTGTTTCTGCAGAATAAACAGCAGACAGGTTAAAAGCAAGGACAAGTTTTACATGTGATTCCCCCTTCCATACCACTTAAAAAGAGCACAAAGCTTTACCTACATTTTCCACTATTTTTTGTTCCCCTGTGTTCATAAAGCCTGCATTGATTCGGCAAATGTCTGTAAGAACATAACACTTCTTCGTGACTGCACTACTCCCCTCAGTGTGTTTTTAACACAGTCAAGAGGCCCTTTCCTCTTTTTTCCTCACTGATTTCTTAACTTCAAGTACAGAATAAAAGTGAAATGAGTGGAAAACGATGTTTGTGTTACAAAACACAAGTTTATTCAACAACAGACCATGATTTATTGGCAGATATTCTGAAACACGGATGACTTAATACGACAAAAAGATGTTCATAAAAAACAAACAAAACTGAAAGAGGAAAACAAACAAATCTCATCTTTAAATGCATCACTTGAAGGCATTGATTAAGGGGACACCGTGTGCTGGCAGCTCCTGGTGCAACTGACGGAACAACATGGCACATTTGTTCCTTTCCTGGGTCTTGCCGAGGGTGTGGAACAGCCGGGCTTGGAAGTAGAGAACATCTCTGAGCTGCTCTTTGCAGTCCACTTTGGCAAAGTAAGTCTTGGCTTCATTTAGATTCAAGATAGCAGATTCCAAAGCTGTGGGAAAAAGGGGGACAGTCATATTTAAGAAAATATCACAGTAACAACTCCAAGCAAGGCAGCTCAACTCTAAGGAGGCCAATTATGAATTCCTCAGCTTTTCAAAACCATTTGTGTCTTAGCAACATGGCCTCTCAGCTAGTTTGTATTATTCAGCCTTTGCTGCAAATTATGTATGTGAAAGTATGCAGTGTGCCATTATAAACATCTGTGGAACAACTAATTCCAAATTCATTTTGTATCCAATAACCAGGTAACACACTCTGGTGTAGCAGGACTCCAGTACAGACACTGGTTTGAACTTCTGAGCAGTTTCAGAGCCAATTACTCTTCACACTACCTTCAGTCTTCTTTTGTGGGGTGTAGGAAGCAGCAGAAGCCACCTGACATTTGGCCACCAAGAACATGGCACAGCCTTTGTCCAGGACGGCTCCGTGGGCCAGGACAGGTTCTATTGCCATGTGCAGGATGTTCAGGGCTTGTTCAGGAATGCCAAGGATCAGCTGAAAGAGAAATACTTGTTGGTCTCACACTGGAATCCACTGATAGGAGCAACTTCTTCAGGGGACATCAACACAAGCCATGTCTGTGTCCAATAACATGATGTAACACACACACAATTTTTTTTTCAATTTTTCCACCGCAATCTTCTTTTAAATCAAAACTCATCAGTAGAAATGAGCTGTTCTATGAAATGACTGGCAAAGGCTTATCCACTCAGTGCTGACAGCAATGCCTCTCAGAATAAACAATATAACTGAACTCATTACCAGCATTACTTTTAATATACAAGCCAACCTGTGCTACTAGAAACCCAAAATACCAGCATAAAAAAATAACTGAAGACATTAACACAGGGGAAATTTATGTGGCTTAATTATATACAATAACTATACATTTTAGTGATACACATGAAACTCAACTTTTATTAACTTCCTCAAAAGCTTTTACATTCAGTGCTTGCTTCTTCACAATCAATAATTTAATTCCAACAAGGTTGTGTTCTTAAATCTCACAGGAGTAAAAACAGCATCCAGATCCCCAGAATAAATGTTGCCCTGCAGCCCTGTGAAAACACAAATCAGACCTACCTGGGAGAAAGCCAAGTTCAGCAGAGTTTCAGAAGCCAAGTACTGCAGGCTGTATTCCCGGGCGAGGGCCAGCGCCTGCAGCAGCACGGGCAGCGCGATGGTGTGACACGAGGATCTCCAGTACAGCTCTGCTATGGACAGCAGCACCCTGACCAAACAGGCAGTTACAAACCTTTACTCTGGATGAAAAATGTCCACTTGTTTCCCAGAGAATTACTCCATCCACAATGGTATTGGTTTTATTATGAATTACGCTGCTGCATATACAATAAATTTAAATTACACCCTTAAGAGGAGATGCCACAGGTATACAAAAGGTTAAATAACACCGTAGCTCTCTCAAGATTTACACCAAGGTAAAACTACACACACACATTTCTATTTCCTATTTATTTTAGAGGCAGTGTTTCCTTCTTCCATGAATCTTCATGGAACTCTAAGTTTACCACCTTTTAGTTTACATATCATAAATAACTAAGTTTAAATGACACAATATTTTGAGGATTCCTCCATACTGTGATTAATAATTGAAATGACTGTAATCTCGGAATCACAGCAGGTAATCTGAAGACTAGTGAAGTCTGAACACAGACAAATTGAAATGGCTGATTCTAATCACTGCAAAGTGGCTTTAATACTCTGAAAAATGAAACATTCTTACCTAATCACCATCTCAGTGTTCTTGATTTTCTGGCAGTGGATCAACAATTTCTGCAGAAGTTTGTGTGCCTCTGACATTTGATTTTGGGCCTTCAATACAATGGCTTTTCTGTCGTGGAAGAAAGAAAACATCACTGTATTTTTGTATAGAATTCTGCTCCTCAGAACACAGTAAAACAGGTCTTTATTCTGTGACCTGTGTTTCTTGTAACTGCAGACTGGCACCCTGACAAAGTGTACACATGCTGCACACACAGACAGGAGGAAAAACAGATCTCCCTGGTGCCAACTGGACAACTCCCAGGCAGAAAGGATCAAACTCATAAAACAGCTTTAGATAGAAACCAGGGATTGCCAAAACCAAAGGCCAAACAGGCAGCAGAAGTGGGAGGACATGCAAGCTAGAAAGCATAAGTAATTATCTGTGAGAAAAACAGGTATGAGGTAAAGCAGCTAAAATTGGCCTGAGCTAACAAGGATACAGAGCAACAGGAAAATGGAGAACAGGGAAGTCAGGACCAAAGGCACAGCAGCAGGGGATGGGTACAAACGCCCTGAACCAGACACTGAGCAGAATATTTAAAGATCAGGGAATTCATGATCAGTCCAATTCCAGAAGGACAAGCATCAGGTCCCACAGCTTGAATTCTGCTCTTCCGGCTGACTGGCACTGGCTGCTTTTAGGTGTTTTGCCTCATTGAAAATCAGTGAGAAATTCTTTGAACACGAAGTTGGTTTTCATACTCACCAAATACCAGGTTTTAACTGCAACTATTTTTAACACGTCATTCTCGTTTAGAAACAAGAACCCATTAAGGTGAGTGAAAAAAAAATCACATTGTTCCATTTTGGAGATGCAGAATCCAGGCCACTGAGGAATTCGCTCAAGGCCTGAGCTCCCTCCCCAGCTATTTGACATAAAAATCTGCTTTGTGCTCAGGTTTGAGTAGAGCAGATTTTGAAGATGTTACCACTACAGATTCACAGCTCTAGAATAACACCAACTTCAAGTATTCCAGCTCTTAAAATGTCCAGAGAAACAACTACAAATTATTATTGCAGGACATGCTCTAAGGGAATAGCCCAATAGGTTAGACAACATGACATTAACTAATTCTGGAAAGGGAAAAATACGTAAGCACACGTGACTGCCAGTGATCATTTTGCTAAATTTTTAGTTATCTTCATGGAACACACATGCAAGTGCATGAAGACCCATGATTTCTTACCTGTATACACCTTCAATGCTATTAAGTGCTGTAATTCCTGCTACAAGAGAATCTGCTACATGGTATCTGCCATCGTTCATGGCCCGCTCAAACTGTATTTTCTGATCAAACAGCATCCAAAGCTAAACAAAGAACATCCAGAAACAAGTTTTAGAAATTGTGCCTGCTCATCTCCTAATCTCAAGTTAGAATTTACTTTTTATTTTCCCCTGGGGTGTTTATGTCTAGACACACTAACTCCACTGTCCAATTATTGGATTTACTGAGTTACTGTCCTCAACAGAAATGCTCAGGTCTGGATTAATGTTTCAATATCCAGGTTCACCTACTTGACTGCATTTTTAGTAAAAAGGCTCTTTTAAATCATTACTAATGATTTGAGACTCATAGATGAGTAGACTTGTTCTGTAGTGAAAAGAGAAAGCTCACACTGTATTTAATGGATCTCAAACACTTCAATGTAAATACTATCTTATAGACTCCTGTGGCAATGTTTACCAGAGTCACACAAAAATCAAAAAACAGGTTGTTAGCCTATTATCTCAGTTATTTCTGGATTGTAATAGATCAAAATAAGCAGCACTAATGAAACAGAACTTTGAAGCTCCAAATCAATGCAGAGCATTTAATTACTCTATGTGCTCATGAAGCAGATGTATATTCCTCTGTTAATGAAATTTCTACTTGAACAGCTTCATCTTAGGAGACTGTGGTGAGAGAAATGTTGCACCAGTCTTGAAAACAACACAGGCAGCTTTTCCATGCTTTTGTAAAAAAGTTAATGCTGCACAGCTTCCCATGAGGATGAGCCAAGGGAAATGAGAAAATGTATAGCCCAAGGCATCCAGAGGAAAATTCAGGAGCAGTGGGATTCAGATCCTACTGTATAATAGTTACATAACTTACAGGATGAATGTTAAGTATTCTACCTGTGCATGCTGACTGTTGGGAGGAAATCTCTCCTTTAGGTGTTTCAGTATTTCAGAAGCAGCTGCAAAGTACCCCTGGAATGAAGAAGGACACTGATTAATGCACCAGGGTGGGCCCTGCTCCCCTCCCTTTCAGCCCAACCCTCAGGGAAGGGATTTGACAAGCAAACACCCTGCATTGTCTCTGCCCCCAGAGCAGGCGTTAAAAGGCAGAAAAAACCACAAGTCAAGTCTTGCACCCTCTGTCAGTGACACCCACACATCCTCTCTCCAAATGGCACTTTGTGCAAGTAGCCCTAAAGCTCACCTGCTCGGCGTGCAGCTCTGCCAGGTGACACAACACCACGGCAAAGGACTCGGTGTTGTTCTGCTGAACGCCCACGTTCACAGCCTCCAGACTGTTCATGCTCAGCAAGGTCTGGGCTTGCTGAAGTGCCATGGTGCTTGGGCAAGAGAAATATCTTTTAGTCTTCAAGCAGCAAACAACAACCATTTTTAATCTATGGTCTTGTCATGACAATTGTCTACATTGTCTGCTTAAGCCAGGGGCCTGGGGAGAAGGAAAACTTGTAAAACAACTGCTGTCCAAGGACTCTGGACTGTGCAGGCACAGCAAGTACTACAGACTGAAAGCTGCACACAGCCAAAACACAGAGATGCTGAAAGTGGGGGCACAGGAACAATTTATGATCTATTTGCCACTACTAAATGGAAACTCTATCTCTTCTTCAGTATGAGTTTTAAAGGAACACAAGAGAATGGAAATTGCACTCAGCCTGTAGTGAATCACAGTCTGATTGCTTTATTTTAGTGCACTGGAGAGACACAGTCACTTGTTACACCTATATAAATGCATTATGTGCTAACAAGTGCAGCAGCTAATCCAGGAGTTCCAAACAAAGCAAATACCTGCGGCCATATAATCTCCAAATGGCTGTTTTCTGTGCTATGCTGATGTCAATGAGCTCTGACAGGCTGTGCTTCCAATGCAACAGATCAGAATCTTTTAAGGCATCCATTAGTTTGTTGGCAGCCTTTCCAGCAAAAGCTCTCTGCTGAACCAAGGACTGTATTCCCAAGGAAGCAAGATACTGGGAAGAAGGGAAAAAAAAAAACATTCCTACAGTGTTGGAAGACAACAGAGTACCCCAAGCTTGCAAATTACACTGGAGCAGAGTTCTAAACTACTAAAAAAGAATCCCAAAAAGACAGCACAGACAAAGGAACACTGCTCCAGGCATTTCTTTAAATAATCACTTATGCACACCCACACATATGTGAATGTCATTTTGTTGGATGTGAAAGGTAATTTCCACTCCCCCACACTGAAATCTTATGGAGGAGGACAGGACCAGTACCTGGATTTCTCCAGAACTGCTGTGAAAACAAAGCCTTTGCTTTCCTTCCTTCCTCACAAAGAGGCCATGTCGGCTCCTATCTCCCAACAACAGCAGTTTAGTCCATTTTAGAACAGTTCTCTTAACAAAGGAACTGCAGATTTGGGGAAGACAGAACTAAATATTAACAGACAACAGATCTATCAGGGCATGAACAACCAAAGGGCAGGGCTGCCCTGCAAGATTTCACAGAGCTGTACAAGTAAACATGTTCAAAGCCCTGCCAGAGGCATCAGCCCTGAGCTTCAGAGAAGGTGGAGGCCCAAGAACCTCCCCTGAGCACCAGATTGTACCAAAATGGTGCCTGGGCCAGCAGCCACAGAGAGTTTTTCTGCATAAAAATCAAACAAGGTAGAAGGAAAACTAGTGAGCCTTGCAATAATGCTCTGGCATTAAAGCAACTGAATTCTGCCTTGTTCATATGAAGAATAAAAGTCAGAAACAGCTATATTTTGGAGCATTAAAATATGTTTGTTTAAATCCAGTCACATATTTTGAACAGACAAGCCACAAAACCCCAAACTCTGATCACACACACCCATCACCACATGGGTTTGTCCCAGAATTAAGTTGAGGATTGATGAAATGGACTCACTGGCAATCCAAAATGTAAGGATTTGTTCACAGAGTGCTCCAGCAGAACACAGCTATCAAATATCTTCTGCTCCAGGATGTACAACCAACTCTAGCAAGGAAAAAGATCAAAATCTCATTGCAAATAGCTGATGGCTGCAGCACTTTTAACTTGGCTTGCTGTTAGAGAATGCACAAAAACTCACTGGAAGTACAAACCACTTGAGGATTGATTCTAAGGAAACTTCTACTAAATGCTACAGAGCAAAATGTATCAGGAGTGCAGCTAGGCTGGGATGCTGGTATGGCACCAGCCAGTGCTGGAGGTTCAGTGATGCACAAAAATACAGGGAACTGTGGAATGCAGCTCCTCAGAAGTTTGATACCATTGATGTAAATTCATTATCATATTAATTACAGGAAAGAAAAACAGAGAAATCCAAGTCCTTCCCTCCCACTTTGCTTACTCTAAAGGTGGCTGGGCACTCTGAGAATTCAACAGACAGGAAGAAGGAAGCTTCTGAAATGCTTCTTTTTACAACATCTAAGACTCAACTTTGAGCTTACTTTGAGATCTCTGGGATAACAATTCCTGCTTAAGAAATTAACCCTGAGCTGCAACAAAACATCCCATGATCCTGCAGCTTGTTGCCCTGGGTGCCAGAAGTGCTATCACCCCACTGCTGGGCAGTCAAATGCTCTGGGGGAGATGCTGCTGTGAGAGAAGTTCTGCAACAGTTCACTGAGCAAAAGGACTCAAGCCCCATTTGAACAGAGCTCTTACCAGGCAGTGCTGCAGGCAGACGTGGTCGTTGGACTCCTGGGCAATCCTGATGGCTTCCTGAAGTGCCAGTTCAGCCTGCTGGCTAGGAGCAGACACAGGAGAACAATTAGCATTCCTGCAGTGCTTAAGGTACAGCACCCTGATCCAGAGGAATATTGATCTGAATTATGCATAATGCACTCGGATCTCTGATTTAACAGCCTGTGTTTTCCTCCCAGCACTCTGCAGTGCATTCTGGTTTTCAGGACAGTAAGTCTGACAGCATCTGCAAACCAAAATGCAGCTGTAACCCCTACAAGGGCTTTCAAACCCTGTACAGGCCATGGTGCCAAGTTATTGTTTGAAGAGGGGCAACATTTAGAATCTGCCTGTGTAGAAATTGTTGCTCTCAACTTTGCAGCGTCCTTCCTCTCTCCAGTCCTTTCACATCATGCCTCCAGGCAGCAATCAATAAATGCAAACCATAATGAAGACGGGTAGGCCAGCTTTATCAACAAAATAAATCCCAACCCCTGTGGCATTTTAAATTTTAAAAGCTTAGATGGCTTTTTATGTTTAATTTTTCTTTTGCCAGATCATCAACTCTATGTCGACTTGCAGAATACCAACCACACTTTCTTGAAAATATGGATGCAAATAGGCATTCATGACCACTGACTCTTCTGAGGTCATGGAAATGTAACTGAACACTTAAAATACCCAGGACACAGACAAATGTCAACTCTTAGATGGCTCAGTTATTATGGAAACCAAATAAACATCCAAACAAAAACGAACCCAAACAAATCAAGATCGCAAGAGCATCCCAACCCAACCCAACCGCTGTCAAGTGAGAGAGAGCCCCTGAAGGGATTTTCAGGAGGGGGAGTGCCCTTTGTCGGCACTTTGAGATGCGCCAGGGTGAATTCCTTACTAGTGGCCGAAGCGGCAGTGCAGGGCCGCCAGGTTGAGCGCGGCGTAGCGCAGGCTCCGCCCGTAGCCCTCGTCCCCGTTGCTTTTGCTCTCTGCCCCCGTGAGGATCAGCCGGTCGAAGTAATGCAGGAGGCTGTGTGTGGAACTGAAGACATCTTGCACCCTGAGGCTGTTTAAGTAGCTTAAATAATGCTGGAAAGGGAAACCAAATCAGCTTTAATTGTAGAGATACTAAACCAGAGGTTTTGTTTATAATTACTAGGTATTTTTGTCCGGTGAAACACTGATCAGAAGTTGTAATACTGTTACTACCTGGGCAGAATTTCTGAGTAAAACTGGAAAATTTCTTTGACACTATTGGCTGTCTGTACTAACAGGATCTGCCAAATGATGAAGATCACAGGATCTGGCTGTCAGAATGATCCCAGACAGTCTGAGATCTCCACAGAGGTGGAATCCCTGTATTTATGTGTGAAGTGAGAGTGGGAATGGAGGCAGGACTCCCACAGTGTCTGCACTCAGGAAGATACAAAGAAACATCAGCACTGCTTCCAAATGCTGTGCAGATAGAAAGGAGATGCTAAAATTATGTATTTTCTTTTTGGCATGGAGACCTGGACAGAACAATCCTTTATGTTGTGAAGTCCAGCCAGGAACTAAGGCAGCCCTTACAAGGATACCCCTCCAAACATGGGAAAGAAAATCCTGTCTGCACAGCCCAGGGCTGCTGGGAGGAAGAGGCAGAAAGCAGGGCAGGAAAGAGTTGAACTTATGGAATTTGCTCAAGAAGAAGCTGTTGAAGGACAAAGCAAGAGCTCACACCACAGGTCTGGAAATGCTCCACAGCATGAGTTGTCTGTGGCTTTCAGTATAAACTGCTATTAAGGACTGGAAGCAAAGTGAACAACAACCAGCAAAATTAACAGATATTGCACTTAATATTGATTTTTAAACTAGAGGAGTATGAGGCCTGAAATTCCTTAGGAAAATGTGGGTAAAAGAATTAAGTTTTAGATTTAGTTGAACAAGAATGCACTTAGTTCAAAATTAAGAGGCTTATATCTGTGCACAAAGGGGAAGTACTTTGTTTAATTAAGGTTTCTGTACCTTCAGGAGTTTTAGTCTGAATTACTAAACATTTACATGCAACCTGCTCACACTTTTATCATCTACTTATATTTCAATAGAGAATAAATTACTTCCAAGTAATCCTATCCTGGAGATAAGAAATTCTTTTACAACCATTCTGGATGAAGAAGAAGTTACTTACTGCTTCAGCAAAGTCTGGATTAAATTTTAACAAGTTGTTCAATTCCTTTTGTAAAGATGCTGGAGCAAGAGCCTTTGTCTCATCATTCTTTAGTAAAGAAGCCTGGAATAAAATTTGAACAGTAAAAGTAAAATACGTAACTCCATAAGGAGGGTTATAAAAAATATTGTGGTACAGGATTGTCAGGTTGTTATCTGCTTGGAGAGGACATTAAAGAAGATTTTGTAGCAGCTCTACTATGACAGTGGCAGTTTGATTCTATATTATATAATAGTGTTCACTTTGCAAAGATCAGAGAGACCAAGTCAAATAAAACCTTATTCAAAGGACTGTTTAAAGGCACTTAAAGAATCCTGGATAAGTTTCTCTCTGAGGACCTAATGCCACAAATTGCTCACTGGAATTACATTTATCTTCTCACACACACACACAAAAAAAAAACCCTCAGGAAAACAAATTGATAAATCTACAGTTTGCTTTGGCAAGCAGTTCAATTATTAAAAATTTACAAAAAATGTAGTAACTAAAATCAGCATTACTGACTACTGAATTACTGACATTTGTGTCCATGTGTATTTCTGTTCCCTTTTTTATTTACCAGCTGGAATAACCAACAAAACTGCACATTTCACAGAAATGTGAGGCAAGCAGAGCAGAAGGACCTTCTGAGAACCAAATATCAGCATATGGTGACATGTCTGGATAAAACACTCATAGCCCCAAGTGCTCATACTGAGCAACAACATGCAAGCTATCAACAAGCCTCTACCAGACCAGAGAAAACATCACAGCTGACACTGTGGATAAAATTCAAGGTGAAATTCAAGCTATGGAAGATTTCCTCCACTTTAATGAGAATTAACATACCTGCTGAGAAAGAAAATATTCTGCTTGTTTCTGGGAAAGAGGCCCATTGCAGGCTATCTCTTCTTCCCTGGTAAGAAACACTCTGGTTAGAAACGGGGGCAAGGAAAGATGACACAGAAACACATTCCATCAGACACCCCACACTTTTGCTTTATAAAGTTTTCTGAGATATTACAGCTCAAAGCATGGAAGAACACTGAGACAACTTAATAAAGAACAAAATTTACTCCATCAAAGTCAGCAATCCAAATGATTTCACACAGATTAGCTTCAACCTGCAGAGACTGTAGTAGAGAGCAATGTTACCCTAAATAAACCCTAAAAAAAACTAAAAAAAAACCAGCAGAGGGAAGATTTGGGGCTGACATATTCAAATGGCTCTGCTCTGGTTTTTTCTGTCTTCTGAAGACAGTCCCAAGGAGATGAACTGGCACTTTGGCCACATCCATCACTGCTGGAAACAGCTGTTCTGCAAGACATTTACTCTGTGGAAAGCCAGCAAGTCCAGCACACAGCCAGACCCCAAAAGCTGCTGTGTGACTCATGATGCACAAGTTTATACAAATACAGTTTGCAGAGTGCATTTTAAATATATGGATACATAAAATACTTTCAGGATTATTCTTACAGTGGAGCACCTCTCCAGCAGGTGAAAACTCTCAGTATTTGCTTCTCCTTTTTGAGCTAAAAAGACATGAATTCTTTTATTTGGAGAACGATGAAAAGCAAAACAAAACCGTGTTCAACTTAACTTCTCTTTATTGAGCAACCTTTCCTTGTTGGAAGCAGAAGTGACCTCTCCAACAGTTTTAGCACATGACAACCAGAGGAGTGGGAAATTGTGGGCAGCAACTGCCTCTGGGCTGTGGTTCCCTAGTGAGGATGAGGATGGGGCAGTGCCACCTTCCCGAGCCACTGACAAATGTCACCACACGGTGGCACCAAGGAAACGAGCGGCCACAAAGCTCAGCCCTGCTGCCTTAAAAAAAAATTCATTTTCTTAGGAGGTGGGAAAGGCTCTAACACGAATTTATCACCTTAAAGGCCCATCAAGTTCTTCTTTCTCCATTTTGCCATCCAGCTCCTCTGGATTTGTCAGCTCCATCTCATTCTCGTCGGCTCCATCCTTTTTCTCATCCTTTTGGAAGTATTGCTGCAGTGCTGTGTAAAGTTTATAGACCTGGCTGAAGGAGAGTTTGTTGTATGCCAGGATCATGTGGCGCAGGAACAGACCTGGAGAGGGAAATGCCTGCTGTGAGCACGGACTGTCAGGTGCTGCTGCAGACAGGAGACCAAAATCACGGCCAGCAGCTTAAACAACATCATTTAGTTCTTCATTAAACAGAAATTAATGAGAAATGCAATAGAAATTAGTGAATCTCATCTCAATGATACAAGTCAGTGTTGCAGGGTGCAAATCTGGTCTAAATTTAGCAGCAAATCTCAATAAAGATAAGTGAGAAATTGT
Organism: Horornis vulcanius; assembly: GCA_013401035.1. NCBI lineage: Eukaryota > Metazoa > Chordata > Aves > Passeriformes > Scotocercidae > Horornis > Horornis vulcanius. The sequence goes on from VZUA01070994.1 coordinate 12,318, forward strand.
CAAAATCAGTAACAACCTCACAATGTGCAAAACTATTGGCAAATATGCAACATCCGAGCAAGAGGAAAATGACATTCTGCAATTGTACACCTCCCCAGAAAAACAAAGCTGTGTCCTGAGGGAACCACATCAGTGATAGATATCACATCAAAAATAGCTTATGGATAACAATTATTTACCTACTACACTTGTTTTATGAACTTCTGGCTCTGTCCCTGAGAATGAATCTGAAAGGTCATCAAAAAATTGTTCCATGTCTTTCAGTTCTCCTTCTGCCATAAGTTTTAACCTAAATAGGGGAAGAAAATGACGTTTTTAGGGAATTAATATAGTCATAAAAAAGAAATCTCCTGCTTCCTGCATTAATAAGTAAACACAAGTGAGTGATAACTAATTTCTTGGACTCAGGAGGTTTTCATACTGAGATAAATGATATGATATTAAATACTGGTAAGCCAAATAATAAGTTTAGGCTTTTTTCTTTTTAAATAGGTCTTTATTAAAAGAGAATAATTAGATGAGATGGTTATTCTTAAAATAAATAGGAATATTTTTTAAAATTACTTTTATTTTTGAAATTTAAATTTTTTGACTGATTACATTTTGGAACTGTTTAGTGAGTTATCTGATATGACAACAGATCTGTCCCACAGAAACTTTAAATCCGATGACTTCGATGCTGGTGCCTTTCAAAACTCAGTTACGACAAGCAAGAAACCCGTCGAAGTAGAGTTTTGCCCCAAATGCGTGCTTTTAAAACATGACATTTACACGCTCCAGAGCACTTTGCAGCGCTCAGAGCGGACACAAACAGCGCAGAGGATTCGCACGGCGGCCTCGAGGCTCTTCCCCCGCCCGCCCGCACGGACCCCGCACCTGATGTGGACGGAGCTGGCCAGGTGCGGGCAGCACTCCTCGATGGCCTTGCGCAGCCGCGACAGCGCCATATCCGGACCCTGCGGAGGACAGCGACATGTCGCGACGGGCCGCGACACAACGGGGCCACCCTTCCCCCCGCCCCAGCCCGGGCCCCGACCTGCAGCAGCGGCAGCAGCAGCCGGTTGAGCCGCCGCCGCTCCAGCAGGCCGAGCTGCGAGCCGGCGCGGCCCAGCTCGCTGAGCAGCACCAGCAGGGCCATCTTGTGCGGGGTGACCCAGTCGCGGACGCCGAACACGTTCGCGTGCACGACGCCGTTCGTCAGCATCGGGTTGAAGTACAGGCTCTCGTGCACGCTCGCCATGGCGGCGCCGGGCCGCCCGTCGCCCG
>VZUA01070998.1:5035-32222 GCA_013401035.1 Horornis vulcanius
GGGCTGCTGTCCCTGCAGATGGGCTCTGAGCCCTGCCCTCTGCCCCGTGCCCTCCTTGGCACACTCCTAGAGCAGTGCTGGACCTTTGCTTTGTGTGCACATGTGGATTTTAATCCCACTTTCTTCCTGGGAAGAGCTGTCTTATGCAGCTGCAAAGATGCTCTGGGAGCCTGAGCTGGAAAGAGCAGAGCAGGCACCGAAGGGTTCCTGAGAGCACCCAGAGGTGCTGCAGGAGCTCAGCAAGTAGGAGGTAGGCTTAGATGCCAGACTTGGAGAGCACAGGAGGTGGTTCCCAAGTATTTTCTTTGGGAAATTCGTTGTAGGACATGAAGGGGCCGTAGTGGGATTTCTGATTTGGCCCAGGCACTCTTAATCCTCTGCTCTCAGAAAAATGGCTCTGCTTCAGCAGGTTTGGAAAGTGGAAAAACCCAGTGCAGTCTGTTTCTTCTGTCTGATTTTCTTGACTTTGGCTTAGTCCTCAAATTTCCATCGTCCTGCTCCTTTTGTGAGTGTACGTCTCCTGGCCGTGCTCACGCTTTGAGCAGCTCCAGCAGAAATAGGTGTTTAAAAGATGAAGTGACTGAGCAGGATGCTGATTCATGGATGGGTCTCCATCTTGAGAGATTTGGTTATGTCACACAAGACTTTCCATCCCAATTCCCAGTTGCATGTGCCACATATTCCAAGATGATTTGAGATTGTTTTTTGATTGTTTGGCAGGAGCCCTATGGTGCAAATCAATGGACAACACCCTCTTTTGAATGGATCAGGATTAATTTGATCTATTTATGCCATTTTGGCCCCATCAGGGGAAGGTTGCTCTAAGGAGGTTCTGTAACTTTAGGCAGACCAATATTTGCTTTATGAAGAACAATTGTAAATAATTAAAGCAATTTTACAAATAAAGGGAAAGGAATTTGGTGAGTGCCTTTACAAAGCTTTTGTTTTACTGCGCTTATTTTTAGGCCATGATCCATTCTGTTAACTGAGCTTAATCCCCACCAACTGCATTCATACAAACCCAGTTGTCCTGGAACCACACTGCAGATCAGCAGGAGTGTCTTGCTACTGCTTCATGAAGTTCAGCCACATGTGATAGGTCTCTTGAACGTGAATATAACTCAGCCAAGTTCCAGGCCTGGCTGTCCAAATACACGCAGTTTCAAGACAACATGATTCACAAATTGCAGATTTTAGAGCCAATGCTGTAACTTCAGTTGGGGGAAGGAGAAATCTTGAGCTTTAGCAGTTGGATTTTGAAGAGTTCCCCAAATAACAGTAGTAAAAATAGAAAGCAAACACTTGAACAGTTCTTTTTCCCATGAGGTCTGGCCATAAAGTCAGTTGTTTTTGTGATAGTAGCAACGAAGGAGTCACGTTTGTCAAACATGAGGTCATGTATTTCATGACATTGTCTGCGAGATAATTTCATATCATCAGGTTATTCTTAAAAAGCAGCAACAGCAAATCTTCACTTTATTTATGCCACTTTTTCTTGGGTTGGTTAATAAATTTTAAGACAAATGTTCAAGGCCCCTGCTGATGATATCTTGCCCGCTGAAATGTTTATAAATACTTGTTTTAGCCGATTATGGTAATGTCTGCATTTTTGAGTTGGAGCTGGGGAATTGTGACTGCACATTAGTTTGCGTCAGTTGGAGGTTAATAGCCTCTCAGGGAGGTGGGGGAAAGCTGCTTCCTTTTCCAGACATCTGGACACAGATAGAATCAACAACTCTTATATATGTAAATCAAAAGTTACTGTTCTATATAAAACGCTGTCATTCACTGATGGCAGATTAGGAGCGCACGTGACTTGTCCGTAAGGCAATAGCTGTATGTAAAATATGTAACAGGATCTTCTCCCTCTCCTGCCTCCTCAGAGAGCTTTCTCCATGGGCATGGCAATTCCACTAATCCAATCCTTGGGGTCAAGCACTGCTTTCCCCCCCGTGCCCCTTTAAGGGATCACCACAGCCCTTGGGTGTTGGGTTGGGGTGCAGAACCCCCTGAAAGCACAGCTGGTGGCTTTAGCCACACACCTGCCTCCCTGGTGGGTCCAGGGACCATCCCTGGAGAGAGGAGGTAACCATGGGCACCCACCCAACCCCCCAGGACAGACACTCTCACCAGCACCTCTCTCCAGGAGTTTGGATTGAGTAGCATCTCCATGGCCAACACAACTCCTGTGGAGGCAGGTCTTGCTTTGCCATCAGTACTAACAGTGTTTGGAAGGAAGAAGAGCTACTTCAGCTGTGTTTCAGCTGGGAGAGGGAGGTTCATTGTGGAAGAAGGAAAGTCATCTCCTGGGTTAATATTCAGTCATTAAAAAAAGAGGCAGGGAAAGGGTAAGAACAAAATAGTGGCTTTTACAATCCTTGAAGATTACCAGGGGGTCCACCTTGGGGTGTCACTGGGTGCTGAACTGTGGCCTATGTCTGTAAATGACATAGGAAGAAGGGTGAGCAGGCAGAGAGTTTGTGACTGTTTACTGCCAGTAGCCAAATCCAGAACTGACTATGAAGATTTTGCAGAAGATTCAGAGAAAGCTGAGTCACGCCAGGATTAAAACAGTGATAAAAGTCAATGTCAGTCAATACCCACTAGTACCAAGGGGAAAGTGTGGCTTTTAACTCCTGTCATTCAGGAAAAAGATTTTGAAGTTGGTAGTCTTATGAAGATATCACCTGAGTGCTTAGCAGAAAGGAATTGAAAACATCATTATGATATACTGCCTTCAGGTCTTGAATACAGCTAAAGTTCCTCTTCAAAAGGCCATAGCAGAATTAGAAAAGACACAGAAAAGTGCAACAGTGATGATCACAGGTAGGGAACAGCTTCCATTCAAAAAGAGACTAAGTAGATTTTGATATTTTCATCTGGGAAAAAAATGCCTGAGGGAGCTGTGCCCCAGCTCTGTGAGCCTATGAATGGTGAGCAGAACCTGAATGAGAAATAGTTATTCATTAGTGATAACAATACAAAAAAAAACAAACCAACAAACCCACAAAAAAATCAGGCAAAAGGCTTAGAAGGAACAAAAGGCAGTATCTTTTCATATGCACCTAATTAAATTGGTGAACTCTCCTTGACAGAGATATAAATGGGTTTGAAAAGGTGTAGCCAAGTGAATGGGAGCAGCAGCATTGGCTGTTCAATGTTGTAATGGAGATGCAGCCTCCAGTTAATGCTCTTGCATCTCCCTGTGCTGGTGTGTGGCACTGGGGAGATCTGTCCCTTGCCCACCCCCTGCTGTCCCCTGGAGCCGCTGCTTGGCACCGAGTACCAGCTTCCAAAATCTCACGTCGCAGGTTTAGAATTCCTGCTTGGTTTTGGTGTCTGAATTAGTCCTCAGTGCAAAACCCCTGGACTTCTTTCTGCTCAGCTGGTATTTTACAAGTAGACTGGTGAGCAGGGGCTGTCTGCCTGCACTGAAGGTGATGGACAGTGTGTTGTGGATCAGGACTGCAGGATTTCATGAGCTGTAAAATGCCCCCACAGCCCAGGAACCCATCTCATGAGAGGGATTTGCATCTTGAAGGCTCTGAGCACCAACACAATCCAGGATTTCTTAAGAAAATGCCCCAGTTTTGGCTCTTGGAAGCTCTAACTCCAGCAGATAGTACCAGCTATAATTATCCTGCTAGCAGTGGAGTGACAGTGCCTTGGATCAGCAAAGCCATGGGGCCAAACACTTCCCATTGGTGCTGGTGCAGTTCTTGAAAAACATAAATCATACCAGGTCACCACGTAAGTCAGGCTTTAAAAAAACCAAAAAAACCCCAACTAAATAGCAAAACAGCAAGCACAATAGTCATTCCTATGGTGAGAAACATATTTTTAGAAAGCGAGTAATACTTTAAAATAATTGGAAGTGCTCGTGTTTCCTCTGGATGAGGGATTTAAGATTAGGTGCTGATTTCATACCTATTTTGGGACTGATGTAATCCTGGAGGCAGTGTTGGAGGTAGAGCTGATCTGTGTTGCTGTGCATGAAACAAGAGTCTGTCTCAGTTTCTACTCTGCAAAATCCTGGAAATAAGAACTAAAACAAAAATCAACATGACTAAGCCATTTTAAATGTAAAGGGGAAAATAGTTGCTTTAATATATTACTGGCAGGGACCATGTGCATGAGAAATTGTGATCCAAAAATGATTTAAACCCACTAGATAATGAAATGGACTTGAATATTAAATATACATAAATAAAACATTTATTACACTTCTCAGTACCCTTATTATTCTTCCCCATAAATATGTGATATCATAACCCATGCACTGTCTTGTCATTGCTAATCAGCCCGAAGGCCAAAGGGCATTTTTCATTCCAACCATTTATTTTCAGCAGTTGTAAAATAGATGACTGAATTTTTCTGGGGAACAATTAGAAGGAATTAACAACAGTGGAATGACTATTTTAAAAGCTTTAAGAATCAATTCCAACTAAAGGAGAAGATGAAGTCGTATAAAAAGAAATATATGGTAATGTTGAGGTGTATGGGTTGATAATGACATCTCGGTGCCGAGATAGAATTACCTCCTCTCCCAGCAGCATCATCATTACATATCTCATGCCTGTGATCAGTACATGTCAAAATCCTTCATATTGACAAATGTGCTGTCCACTTGCATCTGTGGAGAATGTTTTAGCAGCTGAGTGATTATGAATCAAACCCCAGAGCTTACAGCCCTTACTGCCTCCCAATGCTTTCACATTTGTTGCCTGACAAGTAAATGTATCTTGACTTCCCTCTGAGATTTTTTATTTTTTTCCACCGTGTTTGATGAAAGACATTTGGCAAATTGGCAGTGGTACCCTGTACGTTGCAATTTGTACTCAGCATTAGGACTCTGAGCATGAAATGAGAGGGCAGGCTACAGGCTAAAGGGAAAAAAACAACCCAGCCCAAAGGCAGAGCTAACCAGCATGGAAATAGTCATGCCAGGAGACAACCGTGTAATTCTGCCAATGAAAATAAAATTAAATAAACCTGCAGAAATGCCCAGCTCTTCCAATTAAAATTTCAGTTTTCCAACAATCAGAGGAACCTTTTATGGATTTTGAAGAACAGTCTGTGGAGCTGAGAAGGGTTCAACATTTTGTCTTTCATATAATTTCCTTCTTTGTTACAAGCAAGATCTTGCACAGGGCTTGTGCTGTGGGTTTTGTGCTCTTGTAGGTGAGAGCTTGGCTTTCTTTTTTTTTTTTTTTTTTTCATTTGTGGTGTTACGGAGAGGTGGATGGTTATTCTCACCTGTCAGTAGGCTCAGCATTCTTGAACTCTTCAAGTGGCAGGTTGGAGGTTTTGGAGGAGCTTTCCGTGGTCTGTTCCAGACACCTTAAAGGAAACTGTTCTCCAGAAATTTTTTAATCCCCACTCCCTGCAAATTACAGACAGCTAATTAAGAGTGGAGCCATCCCAAAGCACACAGGAGTTACAAGCAACTAAAGGTAGAGCAAGAACATTAAGAGGTGGAGAAATAGCGTAGACATCTAACAGGCAATGTGATTACAGAGCACCAAACCCACCAAAGCTTCATTTCTTCTGTGTTTATCTAATGGTCTTAGGCTGGGATGGGCTAGAACACTGGACAGGATGGTTGGATGTGGCTGGAACATTGACGGAGCCTCTTTGGATCTGGATTGTTGCAGCCCTTGGTTGAGCTAGAGTGTTCATAAGGTTTCCTCTTCAATATGTGTCCTCTGCAAGTCCTAAAAAAAAAATAAATTAGAAATTCAGTTATTATTTCTGTTCATTTGGTAATAAATATTCTATGATTTCTGTAGATGGGGTGCATAGACTTGTAGGCATACAACCACAGAGCATGACTGCACAACTTGGAATTTCATAGGACCTGGGGCTTAAAAATAAGAAGAAATGAACACTGGCTGATTATTGCCCTCATGACCCATAATTTTCTCGACTGCAGCTCTACACTGACTTTTTCCCCCTCTCTTCTTTCACTTGTCAGTCGATGTTCTCTGCGTTTCGGGTTCTCGGTGGGGGCAGAAAGCTGAGGGGATAATTTACCTTGGTGGGCTCTGTGCTCTCTCCTGCTGCAGGTGTCAGCTATAGAGAACATGGCCGAGAAGCTGGAGAGCTTCAGCGCCCTGAAGCCGGAGGCCAGCGAGCTGATCCAGTCGGTGCCGTCCATGTTCAACTTCCGCGCGCCGCCCAGCGCGCTCCCCGAGACGCTGCTGCGCAAGGGCAAGGAGCGCTACACCTGCAGGTACCCTGGGAGCACCTCCACAGGGCCCCTGCTCTGACATCCATCCCCCCTCTCCGTGGTGGATTCACCACCTCTGGATGTGTTTAAGAAAAGGCTGGATGTGGCACTTGGTGCCATGGTTTGGTTGAGGTTAGGGTTGGGTTGGACTTGATGATCATGGAGGTCTCTTCCAACCTAATGATTCTGAGATTCTGTGTGATTCTGTGCCCAGCATGGGAAGTGTTTCCCTTTGGGGCTCCTGGCCTGTGTCAGGAATGGTGTGACCAGCAGGAGCAGGGAGGTCATTCTTCCCCTGTACTTGGCACTGGTGAGGCCACACTTCGAGTGCTGTGTCCAGTTCTGGGCCCCTCAGTTTAGGAAGGACGTTGAGTGCTGTGTCCAGTTCTTGACCTTCAGTTTAGGAAGGATGTTGATTCTGTGATTCTGTTTATTAAATTATTGGTGTTACAAAACAAAGAGCTCTCCCTTGATGCCTTGGAGTGGCTACCTAGAACAGAGGCTAGACAAGATTAAGAGAATAAAAGCAGGTATTTATTAAAGGCCTTCAATAGGTACACCTTGGGCAGTCAGAAGCCTCCCAGAGGCTACACCCAAGGTAATGGTCAGTTTTTCAGACAATTATAAGTTTGGTCCATTTACATATCAGGGGTTAATCCTCCAATTACAGTTTCAAGTAATGAAGTCTACTCCAACTTTGCCTCTCCTAATTCACTGTTGTTTACATCTCTCGAGGCCTGACACAGTGAGGTGTCCTTGAGTTTCAGGCCCAGAGAGGAATTGTTTTGCCTGACCAAGATGTGAAGACAGTAGCTAACACTCTATACGGAGTTTTAGTTATACACTAAAGCAGTACAGGATTTGAAAAATATAAAAGCTAAATCCTAAGGCATCACCCTGTATCACAGCAGTTTGATAGATGAGGTAGAAACTGTTATATAAACAATTCTTTTTTTCCCAAGTTTTCTCATCACTTTCATATATAAAAGTGTGCTTTCATTATTGATTTTTTTGATCGTGAACCACAGACGTGTTTTCTCTCGGGCTTCTGGTTTTAATATCCAAAGGGATCAGAGATAAAATACATGACTTATTAGGACTTGTGTGTACGGACTTAAAAAAGAAACCCACAATGAAGATAGTCATTGAATGTGCACCCAAAATGAATGGGAGCTTTGTCAAGGAGAGTGGAATTAGCTGTGTGGGTATTTTGAAGGCTTATACATCACGTTGTGAAAAAATAAATGGGATGTTAAAAGTGAAGGGATGCAATCTTCAAAGTCATTGCGTGGAGCAGCCACCACCCTCATTCACTTAAGAGAGTGCTGTGTGTGCTCTGCCCCCATGCGAAAATGGGCTCAATGTCCTCAACAGAATAGGCCAATTATAACTAAATATTAATATGTTACTTGAATGAAGGGGGAGAACCCACGATAATTTTATTTTTTTTGCCATTATTTTTCCTGTGACATATTATCGAGTTTGGAGAATGGTTTTTAAATTGCACTGTTGAGGTCTCTATATCATCTCCAGAATGTGCAGGCATTTGACACTGGCATATCGGTTTATCTGATCTTTTTGAAAACATGTCACCTTCTTTCAAGACGTGTTGTTATAGAAACATACCTTGATGGATTAGGTCTTTGAGTCTTGTCTGCTCTGATCCTATTCAATGCACAGAACGGTGTCACGTTTGCTGACACAGAGAATTGGTTGAAAGGTTTGGAATTTGCTTACACAGAGGCAGAAATCCAAGGTTTTAATAACAGATTCTCTTGATTCCAAATCTGAATGTTGCTGATAATCAGCCAGTGGGCTTAGAACCTCGGGGTGATCTTTAAAACAGGTTTTTCATATAACCCTTGCTTCTGCACAAGCAAAGCTGGTTGGCGCCAGCAGTACCAGTCCCGCTCTTGTGTGTGTGTGTGTGTGTGTGTGTGAGTGTGTGTGTGTGTGTTTCACTAATATTTGCTGAATGCTTTTATTGAGATGTTGCACCAAAGCAGAGCCAATAGGACCATATCATCATGATGATTCCATTTGGGCTGTGCATCTAGTGCAGCTCAAATTGGGAAGAAGCCCCTGAAGGTATTTTTTTATCACAGATACTGTGGCAAGATTTTCCCGAGATCTGCAAACCTGACCCGTCACCTGAGGACGCACACTGGAGAGCAGCCCTACAGGTACCACACCCCTCTCCCTGTCTGTGCTGTGGCCAAGCTTTAGGGCCCCTTCCAATGCAGACATTTTCTGTGAATAAAGACAGGGAATTCAACATCCTTGCTGGACCAGCTCCAGCCCTTCCTCCTTAGCTTTGGACCCACCATTGCGTTTTGGTCTCAGAGTTTTGTGCATTCAGTGCTGATCCTCGGTGCTGAAGCTGCAGAAAGGGAGAGAGTTTTGGTTTTAGTAAAGTTCTTTTGGCTGAGGCCAGCTTCCCAACACAATCACCCTTTGCTGGCAGGGTGGCTGGCACTGCTGAACCACCGTGACTGAAGAGATGTTCAGTAGGGCTCGTGAATGTATTTTCCCTTTTTTTTTTTTTTAATTGGAGTTCTGCAGTGCTTTTGCAGCCTAAAATTGGGTGATTTGTCAGTCATCTGATTTCTGAAAGGTCCCAGTTGCAAAGGCGTTTCTGTATTTATTTGTTTCCTGCCTACTCTGGAACCTGTCTGAGGTCTGGTTAACCAAAATCCGTGTGGGTGTACTCTCCTGTTGAAAAGAATATGTGTGTGATACTGAATCCAGGACAGTCACATGCAGAAATTTGTATAAATCTTCACCTTATTGAAAATGAAAGGCTAATTTAAACTGGAAAGAGGCCAGTTCATGTTCCAGTGAAACAAATGCACAGTTTTCTGCATTTTATGAGCTGTAAAGAGCAGAGTAAGCTCATTGTTTGTGAGGAAACAATATGTTTTTTGCAACTAGTCTCTTTGGGAAATGAGATTCACATCTAATTTTATTGAAGGAAGGTCTTGATGCATGTTATACCCTTCCACTGCATAAAAGCCACAAGCAATTAGTAGCATAATGGGTGATTTCAGCACTAAAAAAAAATTTGACATCACTGACAAGTGTAAGAGAGGCACGGGAGAAGTAAAAGATTGAAAAACTAAAGTGGTGAAGACTCTTGGCTAGCTGCCAGCCAGAGAATTTGGAATAGTTATAGTATGACTTAGTAATGGCTTAAAGAGCAATACAGTAAAGGCTTTAGGGACTCCAAATCACTACAGAGTATGAAAATTGATGCCTATGGTACCAGAGTGATAGACTAAACTACTCACATTGGCACAGTATTAAAGGTTGGGATTGTTTATTGCTGGTTTTTGCAAGATAACCGAATTTCCTCTGGGATTAGCAATCAAGCAAGCTAATTCCTCAAGAAAAGATTTAATCACACAGTGTAATTTAGAATAGGAAAAGAAATAGCCCTTTTTACCTTATTTGAGCATTAGAAGAGATCTGTTTCAAGTTTTTTCCAAAAGTGTTTAATTGTATTGTATTGGCAGCACATGAAACAATGGAGTTATTGCTCTACTGTTTTCAAACTTCCCAACTTTGCGTGCAACAGTTTTGAAAACATGGGAGTCAATTACCATAGCTAATTTGATGCCATTAGCTCAGAAATATTATGCTCATTTCTAGAGACAGTATTTAAAATATAAAGTCTAATGTGAATTAAAGCTGAAAACGCCCACCATAGAAGTTATGTCTCCATTCCAAGAGCACAGCTCTCCAGTTTGGCAAAATTTGTCTTTATGTCAGGGAGGATTGAGCCTCAGTAGGAAACAAGGAACTGTGGTTAGATGCTGAGGCTGAGCCCAGAAGGTTCTTCATGTGTCTTAGGACAAATCTTATATTTCCAGCTACTAACAAACTCTTTCCTACCCCTTTGTTTTGTTGGTTTTTTTAGATGCAAATACTGTGACAGATCCTTTAGCATATCCTCTAACCTGCAGAGACATGTGCGTAACATCCACAATAAAGAGAAGCCGTTCAAGTGTCACTTGTGTGACAGGTGTTTTGGTCAACAAACCAATCTTGACAGACATCTAAAGAAGCACGAGAACGGGAACATGTCTGGTATGTCCTGTCTTTTCCCTCTTGTCCCTTCCCTCCCCAGCTGCCCCATGTTCCGTGTGCAGGGACTGCCCATTCCCTGTCAGCGCTGCCAAGTGTCCACGCTGCTCAGACGGGTGGGGGGTTGCAAAATATGTAAGTGCCTAAGCTCTGCTAACATTTAAAGTGCTTTGAAAATCCCAGCATAAACTCTCCCCTTATGACTTAAGACCACTGGATGATGTCTTTTCTTTTGGTTTTAATTAAGCCAACTCATAGCGTTTTGAGAACGGACTTGGAAAATTGGTTTAATCCCATCTCTGCAATCACTTGGATCTCAATAGGGGTCCTAGATTTAGAATCTCAGGGGACACTCTGAAAGATTTTCCTGGCACCTTCTGAGATATTCCCACTGTCAGGAGCGGGAAAGCACTGACTATTACGGAGCTAGTGGTGCCCCTCAAGCCCCAGAGCAGATTGGTCACTGAACAGCAAGCAGCACAGGCAGTGGCAGGAGGGGATGTCATTGGGCTGGTTTGGGTGTCTGCAGGGTTTAATGAAAACCCTCTCTGCAGTCCTTCCAGTTTACATTTTGCCTCAATGGAGATAACCAGGGGCATGCAGTGAATGCAGAGCTGTCCCTTCCCCGTGCTCAGAGAAAAGCACTGGTTTCTCAGTGCTAATGAAGCTGGGTGATCATGTCAATGGCTGCTCCATATCTTGAACAAATCTGCATAATTGATAGCTAAAAATTAAGTTCCTTTTGCTCAGTTGAGCCATTGGTCTAAGAAGGACAGTTATCAATGGACAGGCTTGGAATCACAAGGAGCAGGACGGACATGTTGAAATAGAAACATGGCAAAAGTGGTGATAAATCATGGAAATAGTACCCAGCACGCAAGCAAGTAATTTTGGCTGGAAATCACCTTTTCCCATGAATAATTACTTATCATTGGTTTTATGGCCCAAAGCTGATAGTTCACACTGACCAACTTTTGGCTCTCACCCATTTTAACCAGAGTTTCAATTTCATTTGATTTAAATGGTTAACTATAGAAATGTAAAGGAGCAGCAACAGACGTCGTATGTTTTGCTTTAAGGTACTGCAACATCTTCACCTCACTCAGAACTGGAAAGCACAGGGGCAATCCTAGATGACAAGGAAGACTCTTACTTCACAGAAATTAGGAATTTTATTGGAAACAGCAACCACAACAATCAATCCCCCCGAAACTCAGAGGAGAGGTGAGTTGTGTCTGATCTGCCTTCAGAAGGTGCCCACTGCTCCTTTTTCAGGTCTGCAGACCTGACTGTTCACTTTTGATGATGTCTGGAGCCAGAGTTATTTTAGAATCTGGTTGCTTCAGTGGCCACCTTGGTGTCTTAGGAAAAGAAATGTGTTGATTCCCTCCCCACTGCATATGAAGAGTTCCAAGTGGCAGATGCTGGTCAAGAGATTTGATCTGTGAACACTTCTCTCAGCTTCAGGCTCCTGCTGAAAAATTCCTTCTCTTTACATTCACAGCAGAACAGGTGAATTCTACATCCTGTGGCTAAATGTATGGAGCCTTAGGATATAAGTGCAATTTAAATGTGTAATTAATAAAGTAGACCAAGCTAAATTCTTGGATCAAATGAAAGATTGTAGCTGAAAGTCCTTTCCCGTAAGTAACTCAATCCCAAGAAAGATGCTGAGTAGCCAAAAGCCCGTGAGGCTGCGGGTGGGCGCTGGGAGTCCACAGTGCTCCAGCATGTGAGAGAGCTTTTTCTACTGAGAGAGATTTATTAAGTATATGGGTGTTTGAATTCTTCTGAACTAACAGAAGAGAGACCACTTCTAAATATTTTCAGTTAATAAAAGTACAGCTAAGCAGAAAAGGCTGTGGGATGGAGCCCCACATATTTCTTTGGGATTGGTGTTGCATTATGCATCATTTTCCCTTTTGAATTGGCATTGCATTATCAACATCAAAAAATTCTTACTGTTGGTGACAAACTTTGCTGTCTCCTCAATTTCTAGATGCCTTTGTGAAGGGATCAAAAGGGTGGACACGACACAATTTCCACAAAAGTATTGGATTAAGTGATTACATGCATATTCAAATTTCATTCCATCTTGATTGGCAATGAGGGCTTGGGATTTTTTCTTTGCACATCTGGTCTCAACATGTCCTCCGACAGGAAGTCAGCAAAGTGGAAAGGTTGCTGGGTTGTGCAGTGTTTCCTTTCTAAATTTGGCACTTCAGACTGCTCTTGACGGATATTTTATCCCTGGCAAATTGCTGCATTTGAAAGCATAATTAGAGAATCTGTTTTCTTAATCACATGGCTTTTGTTACTTTGGTTGTAGTCCATCTCCCTTTCATTTCTAGCAGCCTCAATTGAGCATAACAAGCAAGTTGGCAGCCCAAACTGCGCTCAACAATTTCTTATTTCTGCCTATTTAAATAAAAGATGATAAAGAGATATTTCTCTGATGATCTTAGAGGGAGGTGGCTGCTTCAGCTCTCCCTGTTCTGCATAACCTCAGATTTTTTTGATACTGTTCTAAAGACAGACTGTTCCCTAGAGCATTTTTTCAATGCAACACTAAACTCACGGCAGTCAGCTGGAATTTGCTCGGAAAATAGATGAAACTCTAATATGTTCAGGGAAACGATGCTATTATTGTGGGCAAACCCCAGCTTTTCTCCTCAGAAAGTTCATCAGTTACAGCAGAAAGTCAAACACCAACAAGGCTATGAGGGTTCATCTTATCTTGCTCCAACTTTGGGTCTATCCCATATTGTCCCGCACAGTTTGAAGCACGCAGAGTCTAAAGCAAACTGCATGTGGACAATAAAGTTTCCATTTTTATAACTGTATTCCTGGAAGAGTTAAGGACCTTTTGCACAATGAGAACAATAGATGAATCAAGGCCTCTGTGCTACATGACGTGCTTGGGGCAGATACAGTGGTGGCATGAATTTTGGGGGGGCTCCACTGGTTGCAGCTCATTCACATCGCTGTGCCTCTGGTTGGGCGTTCGTTGAGGCTGCGGTGCCGAATTCCTTTGGTTCTCGTTTGATGTGATGGACACATCACGGATGCTCTGAATCCTGCAGGGTTCAGACCATTACCAAACGAGCCCCTACTTCAGCCTGGGTATTATGTCCTTGATAAAAATCCTGTAGGAAGTAGTTAAGAGAAGTCATTGTCTGAGAGCAAAGGGCAGCGTAGTAACAGCATGTAGACCAAATGGTTTTCCATGTGTGTATTGCTGTAATTACTCATTTAATAAGAATAAATGCACTTAAATTGCCATATGACCTTTCTTTTCATTGCTTTTTACCCTTCAAATCAGTCAATAACCTAGTTCAGCACAGAGGCAATATTGCAGACCACTCTTCAGGTCTCCAGCCCAAGTCCCTTAGGTTCCCATGTATGAAATCCATACATTCAGTGAAGCAAAATGGCTTCCAAAGGTGTGGTAGTGTGCAAAATTAATTATGCATGTAATTTTGCCTTTAAAACCCTGAATGCAATATTGGATGTCATTTTTTGTTAAAAATGCCAGATCCAATTTTCAGAGTTTCTTGGCCCCTACGGCTTCTGTTAAAAGGCAGTGAATTGTTTTGCCCAGACTACATGTATGATTGGAAACTTGAAATTAAATAATGCATGAGAAAATTTGGAGTGGTTATCTGAACATGCCTCTGTTAGAACAGTAGTTTCAGCAGGATAACAGGAAAATCCCATGCTGATGGTGCTGCAGCGTCCCACTGATTTCTGAGTGGAATTTTCTCCAATGCTGCCTGAGTGTCTGAAGCTAAGCAAGATATAAAATACTTTATTCTGCTGGGACAGATGCTTTTCAGATCTGCCTCCAGGAGTCTGCCCATGAGGAGCTTTCATATCTGATCTGTGTTTACAGCTTGCATTTGTTTTGGTACTTTCAGAATGAATGGCAGCCACTTTAAGGATGAAAAAGCCATGATAGCCAGCCAGAACTCGGATCTGTTGGATGACGAGGAGGCAGAAGATGAAGTAATGATGGATGAAGAGGATGAAGAGAGCGAAATGGCAGGGAAAGCAGTCAAGGAGCCGGTGACGAGTGACATGCATGAGGGCACTCCCGAGGAGGATTATGAGGAAACGACTACTTTGGACATGAACTGCAAAGCTTCCCCTGGCAGGTTGGTTCCTTCCGAGTATTGGTGTGCCCGATGGGCGGAATGGAAACAATGAACCATACAAGAGTGCCAGCACCAAACCGGCTGCCGTGGGAACCGGTGCGGAGCAGCCGCTTCCCGCTCACAATAGCAACCTGCCTCCGTGTTTGGGTCAACACCAGCCCTGCTTCCAGCCTCTTCGTGCAGTCTGGAGCCCTTGTTAGGAAAACTGACTGTGCTTGGGGAGCTATTGTGAGGTTCTGGGTGAGACAGGAAGCAGGGTGAGACAGTTCCATGGGAGAGACGTTATCTGCTCCGTGAACCGTCCTGGATCTCTCATAATCAGCAAAAGGCTGTGGAGACACCATGAGAGAGGCAAACTCTCCCCCTGCCACTAAACTGCCCCTTCTTTAGAACAGAAAAGGGAATTCCTTTTATTTCAGGATCGCCATTGCATGAGGCAAGTGGACTATGAGTGTGAGAAAGGGGGAAATTTCTCAGATGTGTAAATCTGAGGAGATGAGGGAACGCAGAGAGGATAATTTATTTGATATTTAAAGCCTCCATGGTGTTTTTGTAGGTATAAAGAAGAGGAGTATAATAAGACTGGACTTTCGGCTTTGGACCACATAAGGCACTTCACAGATAGCCTCAAAATGAGGAAAATGGAAGAAAATCAATACAGTGAAGCTGAATTGGCAGCTTTCAATGCTTCCCAGCTGCCAGAGGACCTCAAGCAACCGTTGTACAGGAAATCCAAATCCCAGGTAAAAGCTTAACTCAGTTAAAATGTTATTGTCACCAAATACTCCAGGATTAAGCTGTTAGTGTGTGGCAGGCAGGGTTGTTCCAGCTTTGTCAGACAGGGCTATGCTCCATGTCCACAAACCTCAGGCTCACCCAACAGCACCCCAGAGAGCAGGGGGATTGTTCTGCTTTGCTCCCTGAGAACAGAGGATTTCCATACATTTTTCTTACCTTTTTTACTATTTTTGTTCTGCCTGCTGCCCACAGAAATGCCATGGTAAGAACTAGTCCCACTCTGCTGACACTGTTGCTGTGGGGTTTCGCTGCAGCTTCAAAGGGATGTGATCTTCTGGCTGGCTTGGCTTTTTGATATTTTTTTATAGCCTGTTGGATGGTACCACCTCTAGTCCTCAGCATGTTTTACAAATAGCAATAACTGAAATGGTATCCTTGTGCTATTTCTTGCCGTTTTCTAAACATTAATTAATTAAAACGGGGTTTTTTAGCCCCTTTGAAAGATTCCTGTTTCAAAAACTGCAGAATATGCATGTAGGAAAGGTCAGCAAAGGAGACTGTTATATTTGGTGAAATACAGGACGAGACAAGGGATAATGTGATTCCTCAGCCTCTTGAAAGGAGCCTCATGTGCCAAAAATCTGAAGGCAAAGGAGACTTTGGGACCTTGTCGACTATCAAAGGTTTCTCTGAGCTTTGTGAAACCAGATGAAAGCAGAAATTATTACTACTATTAGTGAGTCAAAAGTGTCAGTGAAAGGGTTGACAGTGGTTTTTACCTAAAGCATTTTGTTGGGGTTTCTTTTTGAACCAAGTAGAGCCCAGTGTCTGTAGCCCGACTGCTGCCCTGACCGCGCAGGGGTGGCGCGGGTCCAAGCTCAGATCCCCGACGCGGGAGTGTGACCTCCTTGTCCTTCTTCTGTCCCCGTCCAGGCCTATGCCATGATGCTCTCTCTCTCCGACAAGGACTCCCTTCATTCTGCATCCCACAGTTCTCCCAACATGTGGCACAGTATGGCCAGAGCCGCCGCGGAATCCAGCGCCATCCAGTCCATCAGCCACGTATGACAGTGCGGAGTCTTACCGAGGATGGGACCAAGTCCAAACCAGTAGCATGGCTCTTTCATATATGACTATTTAAAAGACTGCTGAGCAGAATGCCTTATAAATCTGCAGGGTCACTCATTTAAAGTCCGGTGACCTTAAACTGAATAATTTTAAAAAAAGAAAGAAACTATTTATTCTCAATATTTTGTTTTGCACAGCAAAGGCAGCTGCTGACTTCTGGAGGATCAATGCGACTTAAAAGAAAAAAAAAATAAAAAAAAATAATAAAAAAGGTTTCAGTGGATTATGTAAACGGGGCCGGGAAAAAGTGTCTTCCAGTTCACCCGGCTTTGAGGGGCAGGGGCAGAAGGGTTAAGACTGCATTGATACACATATGGGCACTCCTTTAAAGTAGGAACTGAATTGATTTTCTTTTTGTATAAGATAGTTTGACACAGGATTGGGAACAGTTGCTTTTATGTACAAATCTCTTCATTAAAGCTTTATGCATTTTAGCCCTTCAAAGAAAGAAAATAGTTCTATCAAATGCACACTATCCATCGTAAATGTAGAAAGAAGTAACAGGGAATATTTTGTTCTCTCCGTAATTCTTTTGCCTTCTCAACTGCATTGTTTAAAAAAAAAAGGAAAACCAAGGAGAAAAAAAATAAAAGACAGGAAAAGAAAGAACTCTGAGAAACAATACATAAGAGGCTTGTGTATATTGTAAACTATGAATGTTCACTACTCCAAGAAGCTAAATCATCCAGATAATTCCGTGAAAGCACCGCGTCCATCGACAACACCACTAGTTCGAATCATTGTAAGGAGATTTTTAATTTTCGACAATCATGTCACTATTTTGTTGTATTGTTTCCTTTCCCCCTACCCTCTTAATTTCTCCTTTGTGTTGTGTGTACCGTGTATTTATTTGTTGGCAAACGATTGTTTGTTGATTACAATAGCACTGTTCCTGTAACAAACAGCACTGCTCCAGTCCCCCACTGCGTTACGATGAAAGGCACCCATGTACTTCCAAAAAAAGTGAGGTGAACTGATCTGTGTATATGGGAGTGCAAAACAGTGTTTGAAATTTTCTTACATTCCTCTTTTATTTTTTTTTTTTTGCCTTTTAATGAACTAAATAACTAATAGATGCGACTTAGTTTTGTTCTATTTTTTTTGTAATACAGTAAATTGATTCGATTGTATAAACAGTTATAATTTCTTCATGAAAGCATGATTCTTCTGATTAAAAAAACTGTACCCAATATTTTATGCTGGTTGTCTGCGAGCTTGTGTGATGTTATGTTCATGTTAATCCTATTTGTAAGATGAAGTGTTCCAAATTTATGTTTAAAAAAATAAATAAATAACGGAAGGTATTCAGTTATTTTTGGGGGTTTTTTTGGCCTTTAGTGAGGGACCAGATTTATTTTTCCTTTTGTTTATAATCTCATTTTGAAATAATCGGCAAGTTGAGGTACTTTCTTTAAATGCTTTGTACAATGTAACTGTTACGCATTTCAGTACATTACTATGGGAGGATCAACTTAAAAAAAAATAATAAAGGACTACAAAACTGAAGGGATCTATTTCCTTTTTGTCTTGGTTTTGTCTGAGTTGGGAAAAAAAAAAAAAAGGAGCATTTTCTCTACAGCAAAGATGGATCTGTGGGGTCATGAGGGCAGCCAGAGGATGGGGCACTGAGAGGTGTCTTGGACTTGGCCATGAAATGTGGGACATGAGCCAGAGCCTCTCAATAGACCAACTGTTGGAGGGGTTTAGTTAAGTCCTTTAAGTTTCAAAACACTACCTTGGAAAAGAGGGGTATTTAGGTCATTTCACAGAAGAGGTTGGTGCAGTGTCACCTTCAAAGGCGCTTGTGGAGTTGGAGTTTGAGTTTTGTCTGCATGCTGCTTGTGGGGACAACACTGGGAAGCAGTGGCTTGTGCATAGTGCTGGTGCATAGTGAAAAATTCATTCATATTTCATCATCAGAGTGATCAAAATCCATGGCTGAGAAGCTACATGAGCCTCCAACTGCATAAACTGAGCTTTTTAGAGTCTAAAAGGGGGGGGGAAAAGAGAGCATTTTAATTTGTGTTCCCTTTGAAATCAGAACCCAACCCCTGCTTCTGGGCAACCTGTGGAGGAGGGATGTCAGGAAAAGCCAGCATTTTCCCAGGGAATGCCCATCTTGCTGCTCTTCTCATCAGCAGAGATGGAAGGGCTGGGATGCTCCTCTCTCAGCCTGTGTCAGTGCACAAAGACCTCTCGTGGCTCATAAGATACTGAAATTATATCTCAGAATAACCTGTATGTGTCATTCCTGTCTTCAGACCAGGTGTGGGTTTGTTTGGTTTGCTCCTTCAGCTTGAGAGCCTTCTGCACAAGTTGCTGGCAAGCTGAGACCTACACACCAATGGTTTTCATGCAGGAGGCCGAAATCCCACCTGGAAAATAATGTAAATAGATGAAAAAAAAAAAAAAAAGCCATGTGCATATTCTTGTACTGCACTGGCCTGAGGCAGTGGCAGGTACATGCAGATAATTGCATAAATAGGCTATTATTTTTAGTGCAGTTAAAGTCACTGTGAAACTTGGTTTTAGGTTTCTGCCAGATACAGGGAACAAATAGATTAATCAAGTCAAGTTTTATCTGCAAACAGCTTTCCAGATCGTTTTCCACTTTAATTCAATGCAATGACAGTTCTTATCAGCTCTGCCCTCACCTGCTCTAGATGAAAGAGGGTTTGGGAGGTGGAGAAAGGGTGGGGCAGTGCCCCTGGGTTTAATGTTCTGGGTTACAGTAGCACAGGGATCACAGACCTGTCAGGGAAAGTACTCCTTGAGCTGAGCTCAGGGTTACTTCAACCTGCCCATAATCAGGTCTGGTGACCATTAGGGAGCGACTGCTGCCAATCCCTGGGCTGATTTTCCCTTTGGTTTCACTGGAACTTGGTATTTTCTTGTCACAGTGTCCCACTCAGCAGCACTGCCCATGGGGTTTGATGAGCTGGGGGGACAAAGTGTATTTCTGTAATATCACAATGAGTCCTTCAACTCCATATAGATCCTTTACCATGACCTTGATTTTCATTGCCTTGTCTCAGTGCCAGAGTTGCTCACCCAGAGGAATAGCTGAAAAGCAAACCCAGATTTGATTACTCATCTCATCCCTCAATAAACAGAGAATACTGGATAATTTTTGTCTTTGTGTCATACCCTCCCCAATGGACCACACAGGTGCAATTGTCCAGATGCAAACAGATGCTGAGTGAGGATTGATGTTTCTGGCTTTCTGCTATAGTGATTTAATCTTTTGTTTAAGGGAAACAAAAGCCAATCCTTTTCAAAAATCCCCCCTTCAGCTCATTTCAGCATCATCCTACTGTTCACCCCACTGTAGTACTTTTCTGTAAGTCAACAAATCATTCCCATGTGATCCAGCAGCCTTCCTAGATGGAGGAGCTGCCCATTACCCTCTCAATTCCTATCTACAGACCCGAACAAAGCCCCAGCATGACAAGATGATTAATCAATATTTCACCCTGGCCCAGCTCCTCAATACCCCTGTGGGTCTCAGCCGCCGTTCCCGTGTCAGCTGCTGTTTCCAATGGGTACATTTGTGGAGTAATGGGAGAGGAAGTTATTATAAAAGCATTTGCAGGGCTGCTTTTTGCTCAGCTATTCTTTTTGGCCCGTTGCTCCATGAGTGTCTTGAACTTTAAAACTTTCTGTCAGGTCTCTCACATGTAGAGGCTCCCTGTGAGCTCCTGGATGGCTCTGCACTCTCTGCCTCCCAGCTATATTTAGTCCCAGTTGTGGTTTTGTTGCTCACTCACAGAGTGGTGTGGAAAAGTCAGTTTTGAAGATGCTTCCAGTAATGATTTAAACAAAGCAAAGGTATCCAGCAGCAAACAGAACCCCCTTTTTCCATGTCAAAGCCCACGTTCCTTGCCAGGACTCCAGTTAGCAGGAAAATGTTTTCTGCAGCTTGGCCAAAACCAGCCTTCCTCCCGTCCATTGACTGGCTCTGTAGGTCTGTGAGTACACCTAGTCTGGGGCTGGCAAGAGCCAAATTAATTCAGCTTCTGTTTCTGTACAGAAAATGGTTCCAGCTTTAGGAAAGGCTCAACTCAAGTTCAGCGTCATTAAGGGAACTCTGGGGAGATGGTGAACATCAAATAAAAAGTAAAAAATAAGTACTGTGTTCCTCTTCTTTTCTGTTATTTTTCTTCCTCTGATTCAGATTCATTTGCTGCTAGAGGGAAACAAATTTCAGGAAAATTATCCCAGAATTTAGATTTTAATAAGACTAACATTTAGATAATCCCTGAAGAGTCCTCACTGCCACACATTGATCCAGGAACTCATCTTGCAAGCCTTTATCCCAAAACTGCTGCCTAAACTGTGCTTGGGTCTGGTTGCTGTGCTAGGTATGAACATGAACCAGACTGAACACAGATCCTCTTGCACGGTGGAAGCAAAGCCTGCCTTTTTTGATCCAAGAGGGTGCACATTTTAAAGGCAATTGAAGCCATTTGCATCTGTCAATCCAATTGGGGAACCTTTTATTATGAAAGGTGCTGTGGAAGTATGAAAGCGTTGTGGTACAATGAGCTTTAGCAGTCTGAGCAGAGGGTCTGAGGGAAGGCACCTCCAGCCTTTTCCTTGCTTTATTTTAATACTAATTAATTCCAGAAAAAGCTAAAAAAAATTGATGAAATGCTACACTTCTAAGAAAAGGGTTTGCCCAAGAGTCTTCAAGCAGGCCTCCCAACTTGGGAGAGTCTAGTGGGAGAAGAGGGTTAGTGGTGATTTTGATGCTTAAATTATCAGTAATTAAGAAGTTGATTTTCGGGGATTGAGGAAAATTTTAAACAGCTGCTTCTTTCGGGCCTTTTACTCCTCATTTTCATTAGCATGTGCTAAGGCAATCTGGAAAATATATTTAGATCCATATTATGCTATGTCAAGACCTCAGCATCTGTACCTTGGGGCAGATACATGTGAGATAGGCGAGGGTGGATGTGCCAGCACGCACATGTGGAAGCGTTCAATTTGTAATATGATTACAGCCCCAACACAAAGCCCGCTTGATACCTGTGGCAGGCTTGTTTCATGGTAAGCACAGAAAATCCTCCAGGATCATGTCATGTTTCACATCACCAGCCAACCCAAACTAGAGAAGTAGCTCTTTAATTCCTGGGGAATCTCTTTCAGCGGGCGCGTGTCAGGCCCAATTAAGGTCCAGGCGGGCTGGCGCTAATTGGGGTGAGGTATGCAGGGGTGTAACGTGGTCCTGCAGCAAAGCAGCCCCTTTGTCCAGCCCACACCAGCCCCTCTGTCTGCTCGAGGGTGGCCAGTGGAGGAACTCCTGCTGGAAAACCTCCTGGAAAAGTTCACAAGCAGAGGGAGAGATTTCAGCGTGGATAAGGGGGCTCGGGGTGCTCAGCAGCAGCTCGTTGTGGGGTCTCCTGCATTAAAGCTGCCATCAAAAGAGAGGAAGGTGGTGAGCTGCCTTCTCCACACACAGAATGCAAACCTGACATCAGCATCCTCCAAGGATCCTCTCTCATCTTGTCTTTCTCCGCTCCCAAAATAAAGAGGTTTTTTATGTCTGAATTGCTGATACACTAGAAAAAAAAATAAAATTAAGGCATGAGCTGAGATGTTGAAATTAATTTAAACATTCAACCTACCCTGAATTCAGAGGGATTTATTTGAAAATCCCAGCAGACCCAGTATCAGGTCATCCATAATCCAAATGAAAGTAAAACATTGGAGGACAAAACCTCATGGTCTAATTCAAAACTGATTCCTACAAATATTTGAAGGATTTTGATCTTCCTAATCAAGGGACCAAGTGTTTTACTGTACCCAGCTGTTTTATAGAGTCATACAATAGTTTGGATTAGAGGGGACCTTTAAAGGCCATCCAGTTCCTCTCGGCCATGGGCTGGGACACCTTCCACAACCTGGCCTTGGACACTTCCAGAGTCAGGGCAGACACAGCTTTTCTGGGTAAACAGAGGCCTCACCACCCACACTGTAAAAAATATCTTCTTTATCTCTAGGCTAAATTTATCTTCTTTTAGTTTAAAACCATCACTCCTTGTCCAGTTGAACAAGCCCTATTAGAGTAGGCCCCTGTATCTGCAGGGCCTGTTGGGCACCAGCCTGGGTCTTCTCTTAAATTCATCTCCCACCTGAGCATGCCAGGAATATTTTCTGTTACCCAGCCTTGGGCTCAGGACTTAAGGGAGGAAAATCTTTGCCACCCTCAGACTAATGAGAGGTCCTAGTACCTTGACACACCTACCCATCCTCAGGAGGCACTCCCAGAGCTGTGAAGTCCAGTCAGCTGCAGTCACACTGGTGTAATAAAAGTTTGGTTCAGAAGGATCCACAGCCCCTCTGCTCTGTGCAACCACAAGCCACAAAACACTTTGCAATCCACCGTAACGAAGGAGAGACCTTTATTACATTTAGTCTTGATTCCCTGGTACTCCCTGGAAGCTGTTCTGCTGTTTTTATTACTTAAGAGCTATTAAAACCTTAACCACTGCATGGAGCAACTCACTCCAGCTTTACACTCATCCATAAAAACTTTGGGAGATCAAGAACTACTTTTTGGACCTAACACCCCACCAGCTGAGGAGTGCCAGAGTCAGGTCTGAATTTGTCCCTGCCCTGGCTGAGCATAGAGACCAGGCTGAGAGGTGCTGAAGGGCAGGAGCGTGGCTTGTAGCTGAGTCTTTTTTCCCATGCTTTTCTTTGCTGCCAGTAAGGAAGGACAGGGAGTGGGATGCCAGTGACCTCTCCTTCCCCTGGAGTCGGCCACAAGCCAAGCTCTGAACATGCCACCCTCTGTTAGCTTAGGAAACAGCAAAGCTGGACAGAAAGCCACTGTGTGAAGAATAAAGTAGAGCAGGAACAGGGACTGGGGTAAATCCCACCCTAAAAAAACAAACAAACAACAAAAATCTTGAACCACCCTTAATTTTTCATCGTGCTGGGGGAAAAGAAGCAGATGTGGGCAATCAGCAGGCTGGCACAGAGGCATTGACAGCTCACTCATCTCAAAAAAATCCTTCTGAAGCACAAGTGCAGGACCAAAGCAACCTGACTTGGTGTAAGGGAAATGGCACCAGCTAAAACCTGCTATGAGGGAGCTCCCTGTGTTGCTCTTTATGCTGCCCAGATACTTGTGGGGTGTAACACAGAAATCAGCTCAAAACCTTCCATTATATTCAGGGGGTTTTATTGTAGAGTTGAAAAATCTGGCTTTCTCAGCTCGCCACTATTCCAAAGTATATCTTATTCCTCCTCCACTCTGCCACTGAATTTTTAATATTTCCTCTTTGGAAAATGTCAGGAGTCTCAGCAGGGTGTGGGTTTTTGCTCTAATACAGCTCTGCCAGGGGTGAGCAAGGCTGAGGTGCCTTAGAGCAACATTTTGCCCTTGGAAAATATATTCCAGCTACTGTCCCCACGGAACAACAAGTGGAAAAACCAAAAAGAAGCATTTTCCCAAAACCTGAGGAACCAGCCTCGTAAATTATCCATTTGTAATGTTTCTTCATTTCAGCAGAAACAATGATCCCGGTACATTTTTCTTTTAAACTTTGTCTCCCAGTCCAAGTGGCCACCTACTTTGTTGTCCAAATTTCTCGTGCAGTTGGAATCTTACAATGTGTAATCTCAGTAGGGTTATCAGTTATGTCATGCATTATACAGCCTCCAATCAGCGTAGTGGGAAACAACATTTTCATTTAATACCAGGAGAAACAGTGGAAGTCAGCGATTGATACCAACACAATGATGGGAAAAAGTGTCCAGAGGTGCTACTCACATAATCTCACTTTACAACATCTTGAAAATTCAATAGAAAGGACTTTGCTAACAATACCAGAATGACATACCACTGATTATTGTTCCTAAAGCTCTTAACAATAAGAAAGCTCTCTAAATATATCTCAACAAAAAACATATACAGTTTGTTTCTTCTTTTTTTTTTTTTCTTTGCAAAGCACATAGTATTAGTCAACAATTGTTGTGTGGCGTGAGCCCATTAGGGCTGTTGGCTGGTAATGTTCTGGGAAATGAGCTCTTGAAAGATCTTTTTTCTTTTTAAAACATGCCTAACAATTGTATCTTATAAAACAATCCTGGATCAGCAAACTGCAAGGACCCACTCTGACTTATTTTCTTAAGCCTGACAAAAGAACTAACTCCGCTTGCATTTTATTTCCTTGCTTCAAACTGCCGTGAGAAGTAAATTTTAGCTCAGAGCAGAAATGAGAACCCCTTTAAGGACCAACTTCTTGGTCTGTCTTTCCCCAGCAGCCCAGCCTCAGAATAAAGAGACTTTCAGTGAGGCAGTTAAATTGAACCTTAAATACACTATAATATTTCCCTCAGAAAGAAACTCGAAACAGGCATATTTACTTCTAAACCCACACATTAGGGGCTGAACTGGAAACCACTTAGGAGTCAGTGTCTACTACAGAAGAGCCCTGAAAGTAATTGCTCAGCATCTTCCAAGAGCAGCACCCACCTTTGGGGCCATTCCTGCTGACCCCAAAGCACACAAATGGAGACATACATGGGAATAAAACCCTTCTTTTGCATTGCAGCATCAAGCCCATTGCTATGTTTCATCACCATGTCACTGCAAAATCCTTTCAGGGTGTATGGTCTTCCAGAAACTTGTTGCTGAAGATTAAATAATACTTTAAATTCCTTTGATATAGTTTACATTTCAAAACCAAACTGAACCCTTACATGTCCCACAGATCTTCACTGCATTTGTAGCCCCAAAAGGCTAATGAAAGATCCCTAAAAATAATTAGCAGAAGTAAACATTGAATCACATTACAGAGTCAACAGCAAAGATTTTTTGAATGAAATAAATGTGTCATGCTTGAGGATATAGAGTGAAATACCCACTGGATTTTCTTTTATTGCATGCCCTTAGTCTCTCTGTTTATTATTCAAGTGGTTAATAAGAAATTCCTAAAACTGATCCAGAAGGTGTCTTTAGCAGCCTGAGTCTCAGCCCATGCCATCCAATATGTTTTCCACCAGCCTTTTGCAACCCTAGCTTGATTTCACCTTAAACACTCTTTGGGATGATTATTTTTGTTCCCTGAACTTGGACATCAGTTGTAGAGATTCAGTTAAGATTTGTTTGCAGTCAATATAAACAACATTTACTGGGTACAACATATATCAGGAGGAAAAACTTCAACTTCAGAAAATGTTTTAGGATAATCAAATGAAGGGGATGAAAAAACTTTGTGAAAATTTAACTTGAGCACTGGCTGCTTGGCTCTGTTTTTCCTGTGGTACAACTACACGGTGGCTGTTATTGCCTGTCAGTAACCCCAAATTTATTTAGAGGAATAGATACATTACATACTTCACTTGGAGGATTTTTTTCACTTCCCCATCAAACATTATGGCTGTCCTTCAAAGCACCTTCTACTATATTTCATAGCACCTGATTATTGCATCAGCCATCTGATCTCTCTTGGTTGAATATATTGACATTAACCCTTTTATTAAGTACCAAATATTAAGTATCAAGCAAGATTTTGTTTTCTTACCATTTCTCTAATATTTAAGTGTAGACCTAATAAGTGGAATTTCTCCACAGGATAACTTGAATGAAGCCTCAGATGAATTAGGGGCTGACTCTCCCTAGGGCAGGGCTGGAAATATCACTGTAGTTAAAGTGGTTTAAAACTGATGTTGATGCTTTTCACTCCTTCCTGATTATATATACTTACAATACTCATGTATTGCACATAACAATAGGTACTCACACAAAAGTATTGCATTTAATTGCATTTAAATTAATGCAATTTGGAGAAGGTGCTTACCTAAGGGACAGAGGCAGCCGCAGTGGCTGTGAGAAACTCTGGGAATGAGGAGGTGACTTCTGACTCCCCTGGCTGAAAGGTGAGGGGGTTCACCCACCTGTCCTGGCTGGGCTGTGTGTCCTGTCCCAGGGCTGGTGAAGGTCAGCGATGGCAGAGCTGCTGGCTATTGGTGATGGTGCTTGATTTTGAAGTCAAATGATAGGAAACTGCTTGAATGGCTGGAGCCAGAGCGTCTCTGCTAGGGGCTGCCAAAGAGAAAAAAACACACAGGGCTGTACTGGTGGTTAATTACTCTGTTGTTTTTTAACTTTACTTTTTTGCTTATTGTTAGTGTTTTTTTATTTCTGTTGTAAGGCTCCAACTTGACAGCACCTGGGAGTGGGCTGGTGCTCCAGAGGCTCCTCACTGGGAGCTCACTGCCTTTGAGGATGTGGGGCAAAGCACTAAAATCCCTTTGTAGACTCCTCAGCCTAAGGCCCACTGTCCCTCCTCTTCCTCCTTCTCCCAAGAGAAAGTCCTGGGAGCAAAGTATCTCTCCCAAGTGATGGATCCCCAGCTCAGGGACACCCCACAGCTGAAACCAAGGAGCCAAAGCCCCTTTGCTGAGGGTCCTCACTGTGCCACACAGGTCACTGCCCCTGCCCCAGGGGGGACACTGACCCCAGCCTTGCTCAAGCACAGCCAGGCCATGTCTGGAGGTGAGCAAGGCTCTGGCAGTGGGATTGAGCCTCGGACATCCCAGCCCTGGGCCGGGCACGTTGCCCCAGACTCGTGCCCAGGAGCAGCTCTTACATGCCTGTGAAAATATGTACCCCAGTAACCACACAAGTAAACATGTGCCTCGTGAGCTACATGATTCATATGTGATCTGAGGTTCCAGGGGATTTCTGCGTTTTTTAAATACTATCTGCGTGCAAAAGTGTTGTCCAGGGACATAAATAATTTTCTATTGTTTATAATATTTGTGTTCCTTTCTTGATAGTTCACCCAGAACTTCATGGTAAAAAATGGCATAAGCTCTTTGGGAGAAAAAAAAAAAAAAA
>VZUA01070998.1:32510-44239 GCA_013401035.1 Horornis vulcanius
AAGGCAGGTGCTCCATGGGATGGCAGCAACCAGATACAGGGGAACATCTGGAAGTACTGCAATGCTGGCTGGTAGACTTGGTACAGAAATAACTTTGTTGGTTTTGTAAGAGCTGTTATACCTCTAGAGATGCTTTGCTTCCATTTTGCTTTTAGAAGAAAAAATATTGCTCTCTGCCTAGAGGTGGGGGCAGTAACATAATTTCCAATGCCAATTGCCTTCACTGATCAGTTTCTGCCCCAAATAGTGAAAGGTTTTGCACATTTTGATTTGGGCCTGTGTTTTCCTGGGAGTTGAGATGAAATTGAAATACTCACACTGGTCTCATGCTGCCTTCTGGCCAATTTCATGTGCCATTGGCCACTTTGTTTAAGATATCCAAATGTGGATGAACAGGAAAGTTTTGCAATCCACCTTTAAGAGGAGTTGTGATTCTTGAGCTGGCAGGGGGAAAGACATAGTAAGAAGAAAATAAGTGGAAGACAAGACAGGTACTGGGATATCATTTCTACATTGTCTGATGTGGAATACAGACCCCAGTATTGATCAAACCCTACCACTTCATTCTTTAATATTTTTTTTTTTTAATGTATGTTATTCTGTGGAACGGAACGCACAAGCCAGACCTGAGCAGTGGGGAAAGGCTGTCTTGATTCATTGCACTCATATGATTTTGGCTGCAGTAAATTCACTCTCCTGCTACAGCATGCAATTTGAGGGTTTATTGAATGCTGGCACAACCAGAGGGGAATCATCAAAGTGGAGATAATTGCAGGGCTCTCGCTGCTTCCGCTGTCATTGCTTTACCAGCTATTGTCTCACTGCTCGGGAGAGAGAGCATGGCCAAAGACCTCTCAATTGAAATAAAATAGTAAAAAAAAAGTCAGTTTTATCCCTTTTCTATTTCTTTTCCTTGTGGTAGGACTTGCTCTTATATGTGATTCTTTACAGTCTCCAGGAAGTTTTTGGTTTCTTCTCCTATTTCACTATCCCTTTATTCAGTGCTGTCTCTGAAAAAAAATTATACAAGATCCTGTCTTTTTAGTATTGTTAGCACCCAGAATCTTGGCCTCTTTCTATTTAAGGTGGAAACCTAACATGTCTTCTCCAGCAGCAGGACTTTGGCCAGTGGAATCCCTGGAGAATCTTTCTGTTCACCTCAGCAAGCACCAGACCCACCAGGAGAGCTTCTTCTCCCCGCAGCCTTCCCCTGCTATTTGTCTTCCTTGTTCTCCCTCCACTTCAATTCCCCTAAAAATCGCCTGGAGATCATTGGCCAGTTCAGCAAAGACAACTGCTCCATCACAGCCGAAATCTGAGCTAGCACATATGGTTGAAGTTAAGCTAAGGTCTTCTTCCCAGAAATGCTTTGTGAAGTTCTTCTCCAGGCAAGTCTTTTCCAGTAAGATAGTGTCTCCTTGCCTGCTATTTTGCTTAGTCTTGCTTTCTTTTATCTTTCTTGTCGAACTTAAGTGTCGCCATTCACTGCTAGCAGATGTGGTTTGGGATTCCTACATTCTTTTATGCCTTTATTTCAGTGCTTTCATCACATCTTCTCTTTCAGCTAGGTGAATCAAAGGCCTTTCCATAGTCCGGTCAATGCGAGCTATACATGATGGCTTGTTTTATTTGGCAGTCTTCTCCAGAATGTGATTCATTGTCTGCAGGTGATTCATAGTTAGGAAATTACTTCTGAACCCTGCCAGTGCTTGTGGTTGATTAAAGTTCAGAAGTCCCTGTAGTCTGTTCACCAGCGCTTTTTTGTCAACTCAAATATTTGTGTGCAGTAAAGAACAGTAAAAAGTGGATGTGCTACTGACATGAGCAATTTACTTGAATGTTTGCATCTTTAGAAAGTTCCACTAAAATATCTAGAACTGGCATGAAACTGTTTCACAATGTCTGACTAAATGAATCACGTTTTACAAATAAATATCTGTCAAATCTCTCAATTACTCGAGATCCTGTCATTGAGCAATAAAATAAAGCAGTAAATAGGAGACATCTGCTGCAAAGTGCTACAGAAACATAAGCATCTTTCTCAAGTTACCTTCTTTGCATTTCGGTATAATGATTCACCAAAAATGTCTTACCCGGGGCAATCAAACATCAGAAAATTGTCCATCCCAAAATAAAATTGGCATATCATGGTACCTTACCCAAATACATCTTGGAGGAGGCTACCTAGGAGCTGATCAGCTGAAGTGATCACCATTGTTGGGTGAGCTCAGTTGATTCAGGGTACTGAAAACTTGAAAGAAAAATAGCATTGGAAGTCATTGCTTCTGATCTTGAATTGATTTTTTTTTTAAAGATGTAAATGCTGCCCTTCTTTTGAAAGATAATATTTCCCATAATGGCCGAGAGGGAACCCGACTTTCTCTTTACATCAAAGGTGCTTTACATCAGAGGTGCTTGTAGGAATAATAAAACTCAAGGCATGGATGGTCAAGGGGCTTGAAAATGGACCCTCTAAGGACCCTCTGCTCAAATCCATTACAGCAGGAACTGAATCCCAAAGGTTGGAAACTCCAGACAAAAGCGGGGATAGCAGCTCGTGTCAGACAGGCACATCCACATCTGAGCTGCCACTTTCCCCAGAAGGATGAGGGGCTTCCTGGCAGCATCATCCTACAGTGCTGACACAGAAAATGGTGTTTCCAAGAATACAAATCAATTCAAGTACCTTTTGGAAAGGCACTCAGATAACAGCAAATTTATGGACTTGTAGCCTCTTCACTTTGCTTTCGGGCAGCTCGGCCTCATTGCTTCATCAAGAGTGTCAGTTTGCAGACCAGTGCTTGATCTGCACTTCTTTGAGAAAGAAAATATTTTTCAAACTTATCTTGATAGTTAATAGAATTTCATATGAAAGATACATTTTTCCTGCCAAAAGATTCCTACAATTCTCAAGCAGCACTTCAAAACTGGTAGAGCTGGACTGACATTGCATATTTTACTGGTAATGGAGCATAGTAAAAACAAAAATGGAAAGAATAATCAAGTACCCAAAGCTGCATTATCACAGAAATATCAGCTCCTTTCAGACCTTTTCCTGGATAACATTTCAGCACCAGCAGCTCTAACTAAAATTTGGCTCATGGATTATGTTTAAAACTGAAATTGTGTGTATTAAACCCATACCTAGGCAGGTTTCTGCGTTTAATTCAAAATTCTTCTCTAAACAAACTCTGTAACGTCTCTGTATGCTTCAGGTTGCAACAGTTTCTCTGTACATATCTCCAGATGGAGATGGTTTTTGCCAAAAACGGAGGTTTTAAATATCTATTTAGTGACTTTAGTTACTTTCCACAGTTCTCAAGCATAAGAAGCTCCAGCAAGCACAGTGTCTTTTAAAACTTCTCCCACTGTGCTTGTTCAGACAAATATTTCTGCTGACTTCAATTCCTCCCAGGGGAATTTACTTTGGAGAAGAAATGGTTAAAAATATTCCCCCAGGATTAGACTGAGTATATATGTCAGCAATTTAGTAAGAACATTGGGACATTGTGAAGTTTAAAATCAGATTAAAAAAAATAAATACGTAAAACAAGAGGTTAAGACCTCAATTTTCCATCTCATCCAAGAAACTGGGTCTAGTATATTTTAAATAAAGCTGTTCAACAAGCAGGAGCTGAATGCTTGAGTTAGAAGACATAGAAATGCTCCTGCTCAGGGGAGGTTTTCCAAAAGCCATCAGCTGCTTCCTGCCATTTGCAGGTCTCACTGGCTCAGCAACGCCCCAGGTTGGATCTGACTGCTGAGATCAGCCAACAACGCCCCTCTTTTACAAAAAACTACAAGCAGTGACAATGAATTTGGCATTTTCCTCATCAACAGTGCTCAGCTTTGAATTCCTGCCTCATTTAGCCAAAGATATTTGGCTTGGTTGCTGTTCCTCTTTGACAGTTTAGATATCAGTGCACTTCGCCTTCATGCAAACATGTGCTTTTTATTTTAGGCTATGCAAAACTATGTCAAGATGGTAGGGAAAATATATCCTCCTGCATCCCAGGATAAAAAGGATGGCAGCCGATTCAAATTTGTGTCCACTCTTCCATGACAAGTGCATGCACATCTAGCTGATAAATGTGTTTATTTCCACAGTCCCTCTAAGGTTCAGATGTCAAGAGAACAAAAAACTCCACTGTGAGTGGCAGAAGGACTTCCAGGAGAATCCATGCCCCTGGCTGATCTATTCCTGGACTATATTTTTAATTAACTTGAAAATGTCCAAAACAACAAATGTGTCTTTCAAGCAGAACTCAAATGTCAAAGAACACAAAGCAATGAAACACAGACCTAGTGCAGTTTTGCTCCTTTGCCTGAAAGAAAAGGCAGTGCTTTTATAAAACTCCAGTGCTCCCAGTTATGATGAACACACATGTGGGACAGAGAGGAGGTGGAATGGTGCCTTTCTGAAATAAACCCCCCTGACTGAGTGTCACACTCAATTCCACACACGGAGAAGACAAATGCTGCTGGATCCAGTGTCCACATGGATTCCTGGTTGTCTAGCCACCAAAAAATGGTGGGGAGGGAGGTTATAACAGCATCAGGAGTTGGCTGCTCCCATGGGACATTTTTAGGACATATAAAACAAATTTAAACCAGACAGTGAGCACGAAGCACTAACACGGTGAGAGCCCTTCTTGAAAGCCTGAAGAGGCTCCTTGGAAACAACAAGTTTTTGGAATCATTTACAATTCTGCCCCATCTGTAAACACAAGAAACATCCTTAGTGTAAACAGCATCTCTTGCTCTGGAGGTGTGAGGAGAAATGAACAGGAAGCAGGGCAGCAGAAGGAGGAATAAATCAGTGACAGACTCTTATGAAACAAGACATCTTGGTCCTCGGGCTTAAACGCACACACCAAAATCTCTTATTAAGTCCACATTGATCCAGCGAGCTGTTTGGAAAAGACAGCCTAAAGAGATGAGGAACATGAAAGGAGCATCTAGAAACAGATGGGACATGAGGTTTTCAATAAACCTGAACATAGACGGGGATCTCGCATAGCAGCAGCTGAACTGCCTCGTGCTGTGAGCCCATCAAATTTCACAAGCCTAACAACATTGGACTGACTCTGCACGTGGGGATGAGAATTTGCAGAGGATAAATCCAGCCAGTATTGTGGGGTTGATGAGCTGTGTGGTTCAGCTGTAAGGATGTTTCCTCCAGGAGAATGCAAGGTCCCCTTGTAGCACATTGCTGGGATCAGCAGCTTCTCAGTGGGATTTGCCAACGTACCTTGCCTGGTCCGTGGTTAATTAAAGGATCATACAATTCCCTTTCCTGTTCTGTGCCCGTGCCAGAAATTCTTGTTCTAAGCCTGAGTCTGGAT
Organism: Horornis vulcanius; assembly: GCA_013401035.1. Lineage (NCBI taxonomy): Eukaryota > Metazoa > Chordata > Aves > Passeriformes > Scotocercidae > Horornis > Horornis vulcanius. The sequence goes on from VZUA01070998.1 coordinate 37,856, forward strand.
CTCACTTTGAAATAAAATTTTTAAAGAATCCCCAGTGTCTGGTAGGATTCCATAGTTATTATTTGTGTTATAGGAAGACCAACAGATCCGAAAATAAGACAAGAGCCAATATGGTCATCTCTGTACCAGTATAGTGTAATTCTTTTTATCTTGGAGAATTTACAGAAATAGGCAGAAATGGACAGAAATTCAAACACAGGTAATTAGCACTGCAAGAGAATAAACTCTTGGTTCCTTGATATCCCCCATACTGTCCTATCCACCTACCCATTCATCCCAGGCATTCTAGCACCTCCTCATGACCACTTGCAGATTGTTTTTTTTCATCAAGAGCCGTGCTACTGATGAATAGAAGTATTTTCCTGGGATAGAGAACAATGACTGCAGACAGAAGATCAGATTTCCCATTAAAAAGCTTTATGTGTCTCCAGTTCTGACGTGACACCAAGAGCCACCAATTAACTGTGACACAGCACAAACCTATAGTTATCAAATGTAACACAAATCTATAGTTATCTCTAATATGTAACACTGCCTAGAACATAAATACCTTCACCCTCACTCTGAGGCTGGAGCTTCATAATCCATCACTTCACCAACCTCCATCAGGAGTTTGAAAAAGGCACCTTTGAAGGAAAATTGAGTTTTACAGGAACACTCCATTAGACTACGGATTAAGACAGGAAATTAGTACCTAGGGTCAAATCCTTTTGGTACTATTTTCATTGGAAAGGGGTTCCCTGATCTTTCTCTCTATAAATATTATCTGCTGACCAGGTGCCAACTGGGGGCAGGGCTGGACCGTGCAGGGTATAAATCAGGACAGGACGTGGTGCATCCTCTGCATCTGATGACTCCATGGGATGCCATGGGATGGGGTGACCTCTCTGGGGATGTGGGTGGAGGTGTGGACTGCAAGACAAAATCCCTCATTTTGGGCTCCAGGGAATTCAGGGCAGAAATACAAGCCCAGAAATGAGGATCACGGGCACAGAAGGTGGGGCATACACACTTAAACAGATTGTCTCTCCCGTTTAGATCCACAGTGCACATGAATTAAGGGATATCCCAGGAATCTGCAGGTATTCCTTCAAGCAGAATTAGCAGCCACCTGCCTGACTTGGGGCAGCATTTAGGTAGAGGACTCCAAGCACGCCTCAGCCTTTATAAATTATATAAATCAGGCTGTGCTCTGGAAGGTGGATTTTCTCCTGGCTTTATCAGACATTATCAGCACTTACAATGAGTTCCTGACTCACTGCATTGGTCCTGCTTTTCCATCTCTTTCTGTGCCATGAAGTCAGTCCCCTGGGATGAACAAGGGATGAGCATGGTGCTGGGCACCTCCTCCTTCTCCAAAAGCTCTTCAAGACCCACCTTATCATCCCATGCCTTTTTGGGACACAAAGTGATGTCAGTGGTTCCATCACTGCTTTTTGCCATGATTTCAGGAAGTCCTGACCCATCTGGAAGGGAAGAGGTGATGATAAAGCAAATTTCCCCACATGCAAACCAGAGCTGAGGTCCTGCCATGAGGAAATCCCTGCAGAGCTGGAGCTTTGGTCACCAAGCCACCTTCAAGGATTCAGTTTGTGAAGTGCCTTGGGTAAGTCAGACTCAGCAGTGCCCTGCCACTTGCAGGAGACATTTGGCAGAACGAGCAGAAACTGCTTCCTTTACACTTCTGAAAAGGTCTGTGCTGGCTAAGCTAAAAAATACTTTTAACAAAAGATGGCACAGCAGAAATATTTCAAACAGGAATTCTGTATCACTAAATATGGAGTTATTTTTCAAGCCTGAGTGTGAGCAGGATTTATGGCAAGATTGTGCCTTCAACTACTGCTACCACAACTGCTGGACCTACCCAGTCATTAAATACTGGGTTTTTGGAAGCACTAAAAGCCTTTCATAGTAAATAAATATAAGTATCCTCAATTTACGACTGGAGAAACAAAGACAGAAAGCAAAAGCTTTACATCTTCCTGAGATCCCAGCCTGTGAAATGTCCATGCTGGAAAACCACAATGCTCAAGAAAAAAATGATACAGGATCTAAGAAAGCTTCAACTGTTTTATAGAAACATTTACACACATCAAAACATTTCATCTCAGGCCACTGCCACTGCAGGTATCTGCTAATTAAAATCTGCTGTGCTGTGGCTACTGTCTCTAAAACTCTGGCCAGCATATGTTTTATTTCTCTTCTTTTTTATGATTCTATGTTGTTTGTTTAGTTTCTGTGCTTGTCTGATGATATTTTCAAAATTCATTTTTATGTTTGAAGATTAAGCTTAATAAGCTTGTACAATATGTAAAAAGATTATAATTTATTATTCAAAAAGTTTCCTGACAAGATGTCTACAAGAAACATGACCCAAACCACACCGCCTTGTAATAATACCTCTTAAAAATTCCTGACCTCCCACTAAACACTCCTGCAGACTTCCCTGCTTCAGTCCTTGCTGAATATCTCATATATGTCCCCTGTAACATTACACAGGAGGAAATGAAACGGGAAAGTCAACAGATCAGACTGACAAACGAGGGCAATTATCTACCACCATGTTATTTTCTCCTAGTATTGACAAAAACCATCTTTTTTTTTTTCTGGCAGTGAAGGACTGGAGGCTCATGAAAACAGTTCTGCATCTCCTGTGACACTTGGGGCATCTTCCCTTTTCTTAAAAAGGGGCCACTGAGAATATGGTGCACTGGAAAAGGAAAGAGGGCAAGAGGAGTACAGGTGTGAGGAGCACAGGTGTGAGAAGCCCAGGCGTGAGAAGCAAAAGCAGAACCATGCAGAACGAGGTCGCTCTGCAGGGATTTGGAGCTCACATAACCATGCCCAGGCTCAGCCCAGGGGTGGTGCTGCCTCTGCCTCTGTCCCCAGAATCACTTCCCAGGACCTCCTGCACACCCCAGCCCTGCTCCTGGACACCCTGCTCCCTGGAATAAAGGAATAAAGCAGGTGACACTCCAGCCTGAGGGCAGGGTGGGCTCTCCCAGTGGTTTCCCCGTGCCCACTGACCTGGCTCTCTCCTTTCCCTGCATTATGTCACAAGGATGGACACCTTCCTGCCATCACCACTGTCCCTGTGTCCCCACAACTGCAGGTGACAAACAGGCTGGGCATGGGGTTGGTGTTTTATTGACGCAGCTGTTTCACAATTTGTGATTTGCATTATTATAGATTTCATATTTGCTAAAAAAGGCTTCCTTTTCTAGCTGGAGAATGCTTTTTTTTTTTCCTAATTTTGTCTTTTTGGGTGTTTTTCATTCTTTGTGATAGGGTTTGGGAGCACTACTATAAGAGAGCTTGTATGAGCTTGATCCATGTGCCAACAGCTACTTACCATCACTAATAGGTAAAACTACTCAGGGATTTTAAAGCTTTTAACAAGACCTTGTCTAGACTGGTTTTTAGTGGCAATACAATTAAATCACATTGCAGAAGAAAAAAAGAAAAAGAGATTAAATTATTTTAATTACTTTTTGAAGCCACTTCTTCCCTGCAGATCCACAGATCTGTCAGACCTTGATTTAAATCTGTGCATGTCAGGTGTGGGTCCACTGATGTGGCAGCAGTGTGAAGGTTACAGGGTTTGTCTGTGGGTTTGTCTATAACACAGGATAAAGCCTGGCCTATAGCACAGCTACATTTGCAATAAATCTGTTCTTTTTTTTATTTTCTACAAACTTTCTCAAAGGAGTCCCTCAGCATGGGGCTGTTGCTCAGGATTCATGTGAAATGTCCAGGATGCAGGTATTGGGCATAAATTTTCCTGGGATTCATGGATGGGTTTACCATGCATGTTGCCCATGGGCATCTCTTTGCCCTTTTGTGCCACCCTGCCCTGCAGACCCTGTGTGGACTGAAGACCAACCATGTCCAGAGTGGGCGAGGGCTCTATTTATTTATTTATCCATATTTATTTCTCCCACATTATCCCATTTATTGTTTCTCCACCATGCTTGGGTAGATGAAATTGCTTTGCTCCTTGGGCTTTTCCAGCCCTCCCTCCACATCAGATGCATCTCCAGTGCCTGATAATCTTTCCCTAGACAATTAAACCTTCATTTGTTGCTTCCTTGCAACTCCAGATTTTAAAACTATACTTTTTTTTTTTTTCTGTTAGGTTAGGATTGCTTCCAACTTCCAATCCCCAATTTAGATTACACGCTCAGAAACTAACTCCAAACATTTACTGTGTTTGAAGGTCACAGTGCTATTGATTGATTTCCAGTTATAATGTATGTTGTCCTAACATGAGTTAAAAACATTCTGGGCTAAATCCAAAAATGCTGGGATCAAAGCATCTGGACTTGTTGCTTTCATGTTTGGCACATAAAGGGGCTGGCAGTCACCAATGTGGTCTTGGCTGGGCTATAGTTGTTTTCATTCTCTGATGTGAAACAGTTGGGAATCACAGACCCTCCAACAGTTATAGTGGACTAAATAAAAATTGGCTTAAAAACCTGCCAAGCATTTGAAAGTGCCAGTCTCCAGAGTTTTTCACAACTTATTGGCTATGGCATGTTTTTCTTTTCATTTCTCTTGTGTTGTTTTTTTTTTTCTTCCTCTCTCTCTCTCTCTTTTTTTTTTTTTTTTTTAAGAAAATTTTCTGCAAAATTAGACTTTCTGTTGAGTATTTGAAATAGGTAAAGTTTTCATCTCATCAGACTCAATTTATCATCTTTGATCTGACTTCACTCATTCTTTTGGCTGCTCCATCTCATTTTATAATTTTTTTAAAAAAACCAACATTTTTGCTATCGAACTTATCACATAAGAAAATAAACAAGGGCCAATTTCTTGGCTAGCTCGTCCTAAAGATATCCCAGCACTGCATCTGCATGTCAGCTTTTCACTTTCAAATTCACTTTAAACAGATTATTCCTAAAGTTTTTTCATTAGTCTCCCCTAAAAGTCTTCTATTTATATTTGCTGTTTATAAAATCGCATCCAGAGGCCATTGTGCAACGCGCTGCACAGAGTCAAAAGCCATCAAGCCCTTGAGACAAACAATGGAAAACACTTTATAGATGGGAGCTGTTGTACAGATGGAGGATGGGGGCAGGAGGGACACGGAGGTTGGAGAGAGGAAGAATTATGGATGTTGGCCATGGTTGCGAAAGAAGCCAGTGGCAGAGCCAGCCACTTAACCCACATCCCCATCCAATTGCTTCCCTACTAATTAATTTTCCTCTCTCATCCTTTTAGAAGGCACATTATAATTTTTGCCCCTTTCTCTCGTGTTTCTAAAAAAATAAAGTGCTGGCGATTGAAAAATCAAATTCCTCCCGGACGTCGCGCATTTCTTCAGTCACTTTGGCTAATTTCTAGGAACTTTGTGTTGGCCTTGGGAGCGATGCTTTGGATCAGGCATGGGGCCTGCCCCTGGTGAGGGCAGCACCAGGAAGGTCACTGCTGCCAGAGTTAAAGAGCTGCTCCTGTCATTTCCAGCCAGACAACGGCACCTCGCTGCGTGCTGGGTTGAGGTTTATGCTCAGACAAGTTTTAGTGCAGTCTATCGGTCAGAGGGAGCAATGCTGCTCCTCCTGCTTCCCACTCTTGACAGCTAATCCACAGGAAAAGGGGATTTATGGTGGCCCCATCAGTGGTTCAGCCCTGCACTGCACCTCGGCCTCCAAGATTGATGCCGTCAATGTTCTTTGCCCATCCCTCCGTGGCTTCAGCAAAGCTCTCCCAAGGGGCCACGTGCTGCAAATCCCCTTTCTGCTGCCCAAACTGAGCTGGGATTCCTTGGATTCAGGCAAGTGGTATCAGAGCAAAAAATGTGAGGAGGGAAAGGACTATATGATCCTTAACCTCTGCATGAGAAGCAGGGTCTTCTCTGACTGATTTTTAAACGGACCATTTTCAACATCTCCAATCAGTTCTGGGACAGTGAAACTTGGATTGAAGAGAGGCTACAACCAGCTAAAACTAATGTTTTAGAGACAGTCAGGACATGAGGGATGAAGTGTTAAAGCAAAGAGATGATTTCAGTTCTGGCACCTTTGGCAAGGCTAAATATCTCTTTAGGACTCGTAGTAATGAAAAAATGAATGTTCCACTAAGAAAACCAACACTCAGCATAAAACACACATTTACCATTAATATGTAGTCTAGAGCCATCTAAAAGTAAGATTACCTTCTAGTAAAATGAATATAAATTTGGCTTGCTAAAGGATTTTGAGGACATTTTTGTGTTCAGGTGAAACATTATCAAATGCTGCTCTGTGTGGCTGTATTTATACAGTTTGCTTTTCATATTGCCATTAGAAAAACCCGTGCACATTCTTTCCATGTAAAATAATTTTGTAAAATAACTTATTCCAACAGTTACACCTAGTCTGAGTATCAAAGATTTTTTTTTTTTTT
>VZUA01071004.1:0-13775 GCA_013401035.1 Horornis vulcanius
GCTAATGGCGGTCCCGCGTGAGGGGGCGGCCCCGGGCGGCCGTGAGGGAGGGGCGGGAAAGGCGGCGGGAAAGGCTCGGCCGCGGGAAAGGCTCGGCCGCAGTGTTCTCCCAACTGACCTGCGGGGACGGTCTGAGGGCGGATCTGGTTTTCTTTTCCGGCCGTGGGTTATTGTCCTCCTCATGCCGGTCCCACCATGCAGATCCTCGGGGGAGGGAACGCGGAGACTTCCCCCCTTCACGCCCCGGCCCCTCAGAGCTCTTGTTCTTTACTGCCCGCTCTCAGGCTGAGTGACCGCGCTCACCCCGCCCACACTAAGTCCCTGTTTGTGCAAGGCCGTGCCTGTCTTATTCTCAAGATCGCAGAAGATTCCCAGTTGGAAGCCGTCCATCGTCAGTCCAGCTCCTGACCCTGCACAGACGCCCCAACATTCGCACGCTGTGCATCCCTGAGAGCATTGTCCAAACGCTCCTGGAGCTCTGGCAGTCTTGGGGCCGTGACCGTTCCCCGGGGAGCCTGGTCAGTGCCCCACCACCCTCTTGTGGGGCCAATCTTTTAATATCCCACCCAAAACTCCCTGACAACTTGATGCCATTCCCTCGAGTCCTGTCACTGGTCCCGAGAAGGAATAGATGGGTACCTGCCCCCTCCGCTTCCCCTGATGAGGATGTTGAAGATCGCAGTGATGCCTCCAGGAGACTCCTCCCGCCTCTCTCACCCTGGCACGCATTCTCTGTGCTCCTGGGATGATCCCCTCGCTCATCCTGTGCCAGCACTTGGCTCTGAGGAGTGGAGTGAAGCCCTGGCAGACCTGTCTCTCCTTCCTGGCCCAGGTCCCGGGATGAGGCAAAGAGCAGATAAGAGGCTCTAGCCCAGCCCCCTCTACTGAGAAACTGAGAAAGATTTGTTCACACCAAATCACCTTTTCCTCCCATTTTCAACGCTGAAACATTTAAACATAATCCTAGAACACAAAAAGCTTGTAGGTAGTTTCATCATCGGTTTGTTGCGTGATCTCAGGCAAATGGGTGAGGCAATCACACCTGAGCTTCTTCATTAATGAAACATAAATGATAATTACTCCTTGTAAGGTATTTGACCCACCTTGTAATAAAAATGTACACAGGATGATTTCATTTTGTGTCAGTTCCCAGCCTGCTTGTAGAGTATTCACTGAGACCCAATAATAATAATAATAATAATAGTAATAATAATAATCACCTTGTTGGGGAAGATGTGGTGCTTTAAACATCTAACTAAAGAACAATGCAAAACTGTTTTACAATTAGGGCTGTTTTTCTTGCACTAAACTTACGCAAAGCCTCGTTAAGATTTACGTTTTAGATTTAAAAACATAGTTTTTGCGAGTTATAGGCTGTCCAACCCCTGGGCATGGATCAATAATTAAAATTATTTGTGGTATAAGACCAGCAGCTACTTCTGCTCTCAATAATGAAGCTTGGATTAGGTATCTAGAGATCCCTGACCCAGTTTGACTTAAAGCAGTTTCCCTTCACTGATGCGTGACAGCAATTTGTAAGGTATTTCCACCCAGTTTAAACCAAAATTGATTGTTGTGCTTTAAAACAATCTGTAGCAATTCAATATAGCATTCAAGCAAGGGAGATGCAGCAGAATCCAGTGAGAAAATAAGAAAATGAGAACAATCTTATATTTCAAGATCCACTTAGGTCTTCAGAAAATATTGTACATCGATACACATCAAAGGATTTACAAAAGGAGCATAGAGATTTTGCTTGGTTTGTTTAAATTTATAGCTGCAGAAACCTGAGTATGGCACAATAACTTGACACCAAAAATCATGGATCTCTGAACTATCCAAAGAAGGAAAGGTTTTTCTTTTCTTTGAAGTATATCACGGCCACCTCGACAAATTATGTTTCTCCTATGAGAAAATGACTAAAAATCTTTATTGTGCTTTTAAAAAAATCTGAAAGACTTGGGAGTATCGAAAGATGAGAACAGCTCACACACAGTGCCTAAAAAAAGGGGGCTGAAAACAGAAAAATGGTATTTGTGGGAGTTGGTGTTTCTTTTGAAAGATTGCCCAGAGGAGATAAAAAACCCAAGGAATAGTCAGACGTGACAAACATTCCAGGCTTTACCTGGCTCAGCCACTGACCCCAGCAAGCCCCCATCGATTGTTTCCTATTAATCCAGGAGCCCGTGGCAAACTGACGGGCACAGTTTTCTTTCCAAACTGTATTCCACACCTTCCTCCCAGTAAATCCCTGGGACAGGAGCTTCCTGACATCACCCCACAAGCTACAGCACAAGTCAAGACTAACACCAGCCTTGTTTTCTCACCTGGAGCCTCGGGTGTGAGGAACCATGGTGCCCTTTGGAAGCACAGAGCAGAACGGGAAGGAGACCTTTCCTTGAAGGTGTGAACCCTTGAGAAGTTCTAACCCCCACAGGAGGGAATTAACATCTTCAGGAGGAATCAGGAAAAGATGCTTCTACAAGAACAGGCCTTTAAAATAAAGAGCTGTGTCATTTTTGTGTCATTATTTCAGTATTAATTACTAAAACCATACATGCACACTTTGGGCTATAGTGTAGTTTTCACAAAGTAACAGCAGCAATTAAGATACATTTACAGAAATGTGAAAGTTAAATCAAAATATTTTGCCTCAAAAAAAATTTAAAAAGTGCTTTGTTCATCTTCAATGCCGAGTCTCATTCTAGTGTTTTGTCTCCATTTTCATTTCAAAGGAAGTGGTGACAGTCTGGTTTGTGTTCTGATCCAGAATGAAAGCAAAACTTCCCAACATTGCTCCATCTTCTGAAGCTCAGCCAGCAATTCATTATCCTGTGCCAGGGGCTGATCCCAGCACACACAAGTACTTGCCCCAGGCAAGTGGGGGAATGTTTCCAGCCCCTGCAGGGGCAATCCTGGTGACAGTCCCATCCCATCCCATCCCATCCCATCTCTAGACGAGTGCTCACAATTTCCTACCATCACATTTTATTGTACCTGATGGAGAGGATAAAAGGATTCTCTGACAGTTGATAAAGTGTCAAGATTTATTTTTTTCAGTTAGTTGTGCTTTATTCCCAGCTTGGGAAATCTCCCCTCTCCCCACAGCAATACTGGCTGGGGCCACATTTACAGGTGAAAACCTTTGGATCACCAGGCAGTGTGAGCGTGTAACACACCCCACACACTCCCAGCCTTCCCAGAACCCACACACAGGCTGGTGTTTCACAGCTGGCCCACCTCTGCCCAGCCACGTCAATGACAGCCTTATTCTTATTTTGACTTCAAAGAGCTGAGGCTGAGCCCAACACATCACCCAGCTGGCAAGAGTGTCAGCACCAGGGTTTGGCTGAACAGACAGCCCAGGAGCCTCTGTCACACAGAGATGTCACAAACAAGCACAGCAGTGACCATACAAGAATGTCCAAAAACACATACAAGGAGGAGGGAGGGGAAATGATGCTAAATGACCTCCAAGGAGTGAAACATAATGGAGAAACAGTAAAGAGTGAAAGATAAAACTCCAGTTTCCTTTGAGAGAAGGTTCTGATCTATGCTCACCATAACACAACCGGGGCTGCAGCACGACACACGAGCACTTTGGGGGAAGTTAAACGTGTTTGTCTCTTTATATCCAATACCAGACTCTTGACTACAGTAAAACTGTAAAAGAGGAACATTTATCCATGTTCCCTGCTGTCAAACCCTGTGCACACACACTATAACATCACACCTACAAAACTCGATCCCAACCAGACCAGCACAAAATCTTATATTTAAAAGAAAGCTAGCAAATTACAGAGCTTGCTGAAATTTTCATTTATTTGTATTGTAAGCCAAAGGATCGTCCTCAACCCAGAAATGCACTGCTCAGCCTCCTTGGGAGCTGTAACAATCAGTGCACTTGTCAAAGAAAAATCCACAAGCCATTCAGTGAGAGAGAAAAGGGATGTTTTTTACACACACACTCGTGCTGTGCACACACACACACACTGAGCAGTTTCCAGTTTCCCCTGTATGCAAAATGTTGGTGAGCTCTACCCATTATACCACTGGAAATAACTAAAACACAGGAGAGGAAGGGGAAATGAGGACATAAAGTCTTTGTAAGTATTTACACATCCCATTATTAAGATAAACGAAGGCTAATTAACATAGAATTAGCCACAAGTATGAAATACAAAATGAATTAAATCTGGTTTCAAAGTAAGATGAATATTACAATCAACTACTGTTAAAACTAAAATATAACATGGTTTTGGAAGCTGTAGTGAAATATAAATTAAGAATTCTAACAACAAAAAACAAAGTTACATAATTGTTTTAAGACACTTTGGAGAGCTCAAATTATTGCTTTTTTCCTCAGAAAAAGCCCAGCAGGGGGGAACCTCCCCCATTCTTCCTGCCAGCTGATATTACATTAACAAGAGCCTTCATGTTAAAGCAAATACTTCATATATTTAATAGCTGTTGAGAACATAACTCAGTTCTTCCTAAACAAAATGTAGCACCTCCTGTGAACATAAAAAGCACTGCTTTAATCTCTAATCAGTTCATATGCAATAATGCCTTTGTTTTGTAATGAATTCCACTCCTTCATTTGAATGTGCCTGTAATTGCAGGGTTCTGCTGAATCACAGCTTACACAACCACAGCCTCCGAAACTCCAGAGCCTCAGCACTGGGGCTGCAACTGCCTGGGCAGCAAGACTTTGCTCTGCAGCTTTCTGTGGCTTGGAAACACCATGGAAATGAGGAATTTGGCCTGCCCAGCATGCAGCTCCACCAGCCTCTTTAGACCTGTGTCAGCCTTACCCCGATATGTGAAAATAAAGACCAAAAGCAAGCTAATACTTTATACGAGCTCTCAGAATTGCTGGCCTCAAGGTTTACCTGTCATACATTATTTTAACTTTTTAAATCAGCAGCTTTACCTTCTTTTCTGGTTCTGAAATCTTCAATGCTCATTTGGGTTACATTTCAGACTTCTCTCAGTAAGTAGAATTGTACTCTTGTTTAAATTGGCAACTGAAACTTCAGCTGAAATAGAAAATCCTAAGGCAAGTTGGAAAGGCATCTCTGTTCAAGCTTAAATGACTTTCTGGGTCCCATGCTTTCAATCACAATGGTCGAGCTGCCTCTGTCCTTCAGATGTCAATTTACACTCCGGTGTAAAACACTGTGAGATAAGGGCTGGAGGCTAAACTCATTGATTAATCAAACTGTGATTGTGATTTGCAGCAGAGGTGCAAACAAGGTTTCTGGGAGGTCTGGCAGTTCCGCTGCCCCTTACTCCAAGTTCCTGTTCCACCTCTCCCCGCTCAGCTGCGTGCAGTCCTGCTCTCTGCCAGGCTGTGTCACAGGCACTCTCACACTCCAGGGTTTGGGAAAACTCCATTCCCTGCACAGGCTCTTATCTGGCAACCTGGGATGGCGGCAAGGTCGTGTTTTCCCTGCTCTAAGGAGCTGCCACACAAGGAGAGAGTAATGTGCCAGACAAAAGGGAGACTCCTGGAGTCTGTTTTCTCATGAAACCCTGCGTTAGTCCTGACTGCATAGGGGAGAACACCCAAAACTGCAATTCCTCAGAAATCCTATTTTAACTTTGGGAACATATCCTTTCCCCCATCCACAGTCGCCAACCACATCTCTCTAACAAATGTATGATATATGTACAGGATATCCCATCTGTGCCAATTTTCCTCTCATTAGGGGAAGGCTTCATTATCTCACCCTGCTCACCCCACTCCTACTTTGCCTGTTAGATACAAAAGTGAGCAGTGCCGAGTCACAGCTGATGTCTTCTGCTGAACAGACTTGAAAAGTAAGATAATTTTCTCTGCTGCTTCCTTGAAGCACTCCTACACACACCCTTGGGGCTTACACCTAGAAAATGCCCTCTGGGAGTCTGCTGCTGGATCACTGCTCTTTAGGAGTGAGTCTGCTCTTGGATCGCTGCTCTGTAGGAGTGTCCTCACTTCCAGTTCCCCAGGGAATGCTCCCAAGCACCTTTCAGCTACTGCAATTTAAAGAAGCTCTTTGTGCATATCATGAGATGATGATCATGCTTTGGAAATTTAAGCTAAATGAAGTATTTTAAATAAACATTAAAGCCATTTTGTATCCTCTTTCACTTTGAGGCTATTCATTATGATCCCAGCATGAGGATCTCAGCTTCCCCATCCCAGGAAGTGTTCAAGGCCAGGTTGGACAGGGCTGGAGTAACCTGGCCTAGTGTAAAGTGTCTCTGCCCATGGCAAGGTGTGGAACAAGATATCCATGATGGTCCCTTCCAACACAAACCTTTCCAGAATTCTGTGGTTCTGTGATCCCAGAAATGGAAGTGCCAGGCAGAAATACATTTCCATGCAGGAGAGAGGAGTCAGGGGCAGCACTGGCCATCTCCCAAGGCAGGGATGGAAAACTGGCAGTGGAATATTGCTGTTACTGTGCAGGAAATAGCACTTAAAGAGGAAAATGGATCAACAGTACCTGGGTTTGTACTCTTCATTGACAATAATCTTGGACTGTGCCCAATGCAATTCACGTTACCAAGCCAGAGAATACATTCTTAAACTGTAAGGGACTGGGGAGGCAGGCCACAACTGTATTCCACAAAGAAAGGATTCTCCTGCTGGTCTCAGCAACAATCTCAGTAGGCTTCTAGGATATCCTGCTTTTTGTAATTTCAAGGGTTATTAGAAAATTGGAAAAAGAAGTATTTTAATTCTGAGTTTCAGTAAAAAAGTTCATATTCTTCCTTTATATCCCTCATGAAATGGAGTACAAGACTTAAAACTTCTGTGTAAGAAGAGAGCTACAATTAGTATCTGTGGTTGGCCCCCAAGTACACAATGACACGATTTTCATACACCTTCTTCATAGTTTTCTCAATTTGCTTCAAAAATACTTGTGGAATTCTCCCACATAAAGTGTGCACTGTATCCAGAAATTTTGACTGCAGAGGGTAGTACAAGGACTGGAAGAGATTGTCTTCAAATGGAAACTAAGGAAAAAAAGAAAAAAAAGAACTTTTAGTTTTCACTAGTCGTGAAATCTGCAAGAGAAATCCTTCCATGGGTAGGGAATGTCTTGACCCTCACCTGCTGAGTGTCACCAACCCCATCACTTCACACCCAGCCTGCCCAAGAGTGTGCATTGACAGGATTTTTATTAATGTAAGGAAACAAGAGTTTTGGCAAGCAGAGCTGTACACACAACATCCCAAGCGGACACAGGCTGTGTCTGCAGACAAGCCTCTGCCCTCCCTGTGCCTGCAGGCTTGAGGTGCTCAGAGAGGATAAGCTTTCCCTGGGAATTTATGGACCAAACCTGCAGCCCCAGCATGAGAACCTCCACTCCATCATCTTTTTTCTACCTTCAATATTATAGAAAAGCAATTTATCAGCCTTTTTGATTACTGTAATACAAAGGTGAAATGCTTAAACCACCTCAAACACATGAGAGGCCAGAACAACCTCATCCATTTGTGTCTGGCGGGTTTTACACAAACACAGCTACCCAGCCTGATGGCTGGCAGAGCGAAGCAGGAATCCACCCTGGGCCACAAGGATGCAGCACTTACATCCCGGATCACCTCGTAGAGGGCCTTGAAGGTGGGCTGCTTGTCATCGTGGTACACTCCTCTGTTGCCGTGCAGGATGGAGACGCCCTCCTCCTCCGCCCCCCTGCAGTTGCTGCCGTACATGCAGTGGTCGGGCCGGTAGTTCCACTGGCAGGGGAACACGTACAGACACTCTGCCCACGTCAGCAGGGCACAGGGAAGGAGAGGAGACATGTCAGACAAGAGTTACAGCAAATTAAACCAGCCTGGCTCTGATGATCAGGGAATATTCAGTTACATCTTTTGCAAGTATCCCCGACAGAGACACTTCCCTCCCTCGTGAGTGACCACGCTCCCCGGCTGTTGGTCCTGAACAGACAGGACAACACAAAATCTGGGACCGAGCACAACCCGAGGGAGCCCTTTAGAAAGCTGAAGAATCAAACCAGAGAGTACACAGCAGGTGGCACTGTCCAGCGCCCTCCGCCATAGGAAGGAGTTTCTGGAGCGACAGGAACAATGGGGGAAGCACACAGAGCAGAGAGGATCGTGAAAAATCTGGAGTCCTCCTGAAGCCAGCATGGGAAAACTTGCAAAGTATATCCAGTGTTTGCTGCTGAAGCTGTCACAAGAGGCCAAGACAATTTGTAGCACAGGAGAGCATAAGGAGTGGTGTATTTTATCCACAGCCCTCCAAAGAGTCAATATCCATTAATTTCACAGGTCTAGGTTATTTAGAGATGAACCTCATTTCTCAAAAAGGCTCATAACTCCCTGTCTCCTGGTGATTTTTTTTAAACTCCGTGCACACAGTGCTTGCAATCTGCTTGTCATAAATCACTCCAGTCCCTGCAACCTTTCTGCCTCGGCCCTGGGGAACAATGAATCAGGGCTGGTGCCAGCAGGGCATGGCAGGAGCACTAAAGATTGAATTCTTCCCTTGGCCTTTCCCAGCTTCCCGGGAAGCCTGCAGCTGGTCTCGTGCGGTTCTTGAAAAGCAGGAGAAAAACTTTCTGAACTTTTCTTCCCTTAAGGCCTCTCCAGCAGAGTTCTCCAGAAAGGGAGAGAGCAGCCTTTGGAGATGGGCGAAGGGAGCAGCTCCTCAGGCCTGGGTAACAGAGTTCTCTGTGGTTTTAACACATCTATAAAAAGGCACCTGCAGCAGTCTTGGCCAATTCCCTCCCCAGGCAGTCTCAACAACCCAGAGCTTAAGACCCCAAAAAGCTCAGTTTTCTGTGTTAACTGTAGCCAGTTCTTTTGTTTTCTTTTCTTGAGCAGTCTGATATTATGCAATTCATAAAAAATTTTCACCAGTTCCGAGGAAAGGACAGACTGTGGTGCAGAGGAGTCCCCACATGCAGCTTTTATAGAGAACACTCATCACAATATTCAAGTATTTTTGCAACCTTAGGTTTTTTCCTGCACACTTCAGTGAACAGCTTCTGTCTGACTTCAAAACTAATCCGGCTCCATCTTTTTCTTTCGCCAGGAGACCACACTCCCATAACATTCATTTCTTTCTGGAAATGAATTCCCACTCTATTTTTCCCTAGGACTGGGTGTAATCTATGCTGTCCCAGCGACGCTGATGTTTGACATCTGTCTGCAATAAACAGATGTTTGCTTTTTGCTTTGCTTCTCCTCACTCCAGCAGTTAGCCTGGATTTGGGTATATCCAATTACCTACCCTGTGACTCCTTAGAGAAAAAAAAGAATAAATAAAGGTAATTCCAAACTTGTTTTATTCTTAAGCTCACTGGAGGTGACGAGGTCACATAGGAAACCAGGAGAAGCAGTAGGGACGGATACTCAGCATCCAGTCAGAAGCATGAAATAAGATTCTCAGCTTCTCTGGGAAGAGTGTGCTATGCTCCAGTGTTTAAATCCCTGCATTTCTCACCAGCAGGACACCAATGACATCAGCTGGTGCCTGCTGAGGCTGGGTCACTCAGCTCAGAGGCTGGAAGCTGCTTTAGATGAGATATTTCAATGGCTGTGTCCACTTTGTGTCTATATTAGCTTTGTTACTTATTTGTCTAGGTATCACAAGTCAGCTGAATTTCAGAAAAGCAGGGTTTAGCTTTGCAGAAAATTTGGCACTTTCACATTCAGATAAATATCTGAAATGAAAACATTTTTGCAGCTACACCCTGGTCCAGTGACACCCTTAAGCACACACGATACGAACTTCATTCCTTCACTGCATTAATTTTATACCTCATTATTTTCTCAAATCTCCAGAAAACAGATTTACATATTCAATGGAACCAAGTCCAAGCCCCATTACCTGCAGCAATGTCAGAAATATTTTCATAGGTTACAAATCCTTTGAGGATGCAGTTACACAATAACTCCACACCAGAATATTTATGCACATTATAAATAACAAGTAGCAGTTTTAAAAAAAAATCAAGCTCAAGACATTTTCTCAACACAGATAACAAAAACTCCAAGAATCATTCCTTACCTGGATTAAAGTAAAAAATGATATTTAGCAAATCCTGATCTCCCCACGTGATGTAATTTTTGTACTTTTGGTACAATGGATATAACATTTCCTCCCAAGTCAAGCCACCTGGTATCAAGCTGTTCTGCAGGGCAGGAAAACAGAAGTAAGGAGTTAATATCATCATCAGTGCTGTGGTATCTCAGAGTGGGCACACACAAATCTCGAAGTTCTGCCAAGCCATGCTGGACACCCAGGTGAAAAATTAAAAACTGCCAAGAAGTGTTAGACCTGGATAGGGCTGTTACAGCAGAACTCACTGTGTTTATCTAAACAGGAAAGCAAGGTCTCCTGGGCCCAGCCCTGATGTCAGCTCCTGCAATTCACTATCTTCCTATTCCAAGTAACACGAGAGGAAAAAAGTGAAAAAGTGGTAAAAATGCAGGGACAAGGTGAAAACCAAGATATAAACGCAAGGAAAATTACAGACTAAAGATCATCTTCCCTGGGAATTATTGTAGTAAGAGGAATGTTTGGATTTTTTTTTTCTCCAGCTGTTCTTTAACAACGCAGGGAAACCCCTGGTGCTGCCTGAGGAACCACTTGGGGTAAGCAAAGTTTTAGTGATTACAGAATATGTGCTCAACAACATGGATCTGTCGTGAAAAGGTTCCCTTCTCACTTACACCAGTTCACAGAGTCACTTACCTGCAGCAGGACACAAAAGCCTATTCACAACAGATGCAAAAATCACCAGTTTCTCTGGGTGTTCACATCAAGCTTTCCACTTTTAAAAACAACACAGCGACTGCACTGAAGATCCTTCAGTTTGTTCTTTCATGTATCTTTTCAGGGAAATGTAAGAAGTTGGGGAAGCCATTTTTAACACTGCTACCACTGCTTCAGCTGCAAGTTCTCACTGCTTCAGCCTTGAGGAAGTTTCATTCATTTTAACAACCATGCTCACAACAGCTTTTAGTATCCAATTATACATATTCTGTATTCCTCTGACTCTCTGTATTACGAACTTTATGCCATTTCACACTGAGCCTTCCAAGACGTGAAAAATACACCAGCCCTGAGTTTCTGCAACAGCTGCATTTGTTCTCACCTTGAAGTGAGTGCTGCGGATCCGTGTCAAATTCATCAGCATCACGCCGGAGTTGAGGCCGGTGGTGCCGTAATAAGGGTGACGGGCGAAGCGGCTGTACCAGCCGATCTTGGGGATCTCGTGCTCAGGGGCCATGGCAGCCAGCTGGGTGGAGTTGAACTCTCTCAGGAGGTGCCACATGTCATCGATGGGCCTCAGGAACAGCACATCAGTGTCCACGTAAAGCAGGGAATCCACATCCTTTAAAATCACCTTTGGGGTTTGTGCGGCGGGACGGAAAACAAACCAGAGAGGCAACAAACACACAGATTATTGGCAAACGCACTTTTCCTTTAAACTGATAATTTGGAGGTTATTGATTTATCAGCTAAATGTAATTACACAGTGGAACAACGGTTATCAGATTATTGGCTTGTTGTTTGCTGTGGTTTTTTTGAGCTGCACAATAAAACAGCTCCCAGAGCACTGAGGCTGGATTAACCTTCTCATGAAGCAGCAATTCACTGAGCCCTCAAAAATACCTGCAAGGACTACTTAGTATCTGTTCAGAAATTACATGTAAATAACATATATTTACAGAGCAATTTTCAAGATCTGTAAGTGGTGAAGCATACAGTGGTCTCCACTGGCAGAAAGGGTAACCCAGGAGACCAGAATATTTAGACTTACCTTCATACATAATTAATATATACAACTGTTTCACATTAATTAGGACAACCCATTGATCACCAATATAAATACATCCTCCTGAAGAACAAAATTTGGTCGTTAAACAGAAATGTCACATTAAAACATACCAGGTCATATTCTCAGCTCTGTTACCAGATTCTGTATGAGGAATAACCACAGTAAGGCTGGTCAGGTCAGAAGGGTGTAAATCGCAGATTAGAGCCAGGACATTTCAGAGCTTCCTGCTGACCGTGTTCCCCCTTGTGGCTGCCCAAATCCTTACACACTCCTTCACTAATATCCATGGTGGGACAAATGACCTGGTGCTTCAAGTCTTTATAAATTAATAAAGATCATTACCTACAGCTGACCACCACTTCCGACTGCATTTTTGTTGCTCTTCTTCATTGTTTGCTAAAACTGTCCAAAATTTCCTGAAGGACTGAATTTTTTTTACTTTGGTCTAGCCAAAAACTCTATTTACTTCTCTTTCTTTGAAAAGCAAACCCAAAAGGCTTTGGATTTTCACCATGTGGAACATAACAATCACTGTCTCCTCCAACTGCAATGACATTAATGACAAATTCTCCTATTTATGCAGGTTACAAGAAATTCTAGCAAAGAAATTGGATTCTACATTTGTTTTACAAATTCTAATGTATTGTGGCCAAGGATTACCTGTGAAATAGAGTGAACAACATTAGGATTTTCAACAAGTGGGTGAAAAATATCACCTCTAAGCATGCTCAACAGGAATCCACTAAGATGCCAAATCCGTGAGTAAAGACTTAAATGAGATTTTTCACCTGACTGAACACTTTGGGATTCAGACTGACATTTAGTCAAGTTTAACAAATCCCTGACCTGTATTTCTGACAGGATAACTACATGTTCTTCCTACAGAACAGGGCAAGCAGGAGAAGGAACTGTCTCTGCATTTTAAACAAAACTTATGCTTACAACAAACTCTAAGTAAACACATTCAACACAATCCAGATCTCTCTGCTGGATAGAAGATTATAGCAACACAGCATTTTCCCACAAAAAGCCCACAAACCTGCCTGTGAAGTAAGTAAGTGTCGAAAATAGTTCAGTAATATACTAAGAGCTCAAAGTAAATATTTGCACATGTTAAGTATCCTCAAGTCCAGTACTAAAAAAAAAACCAAAACAATAAAAAAGACAGATACTGTAAGAGTAAATCAATAGAAGAGAGACAGTCTGAAAGGAAAAAAAGTTTTCAATTTAAGGATATCCTGGGTATTGTGTATTAATTACTCTGCAGCACCTAGGAGCCCTGATTCATAGGGACCTGCTATATGAAGTCACATAAAATCAAAAGACATTAAAAAGAGAAAAATCACCCCCAAATTTAGTCTGAGACAAGAGGTAACACTGGAATACAAGCAGAGCAGAAGCTATTAGACCTTGCCTGTGGATCCACAGCACACTGCAGACCATGCAAGATGTTTAAGGAGGATTTTAAAGATTTTTGAGGCTTTTTCCAGCAGGAAAAACTTACCCCAGCTCCAGGGAAGTTTAACAGGGGCCTACAGACCCTCCTCACCCTTCCCAAGCATAAGTGACAGCCTGGCCACTGTTTCTTCCAGCAGAAAAACATTCTTTCAGCAGCTTTCAACACACAAATAAATTTAAATCTGTGGAAGCGTATGGGCTGTAATAATTTTCTACAGATTCAAGTAAGTATTTCAGTTCTTTGTGCAGTGTCCACCAGCACCTGACCCCACCTTGTATTTCTCCTCTCAGGACTCACATGTTCTCCTTTCTGCTGGTTAAAAGATTCTTCTTTCTCCTGTGTCCAAGGTGCTGCCCTGCAGTGACACCCAGCTGGCTAAAAAAAGAGCTGTGCTACCTCCTTCAAGCCTTTCCCACTTTCATATGTTGAGTGTTAAGACTCCTTTAAAAGCTGCAGATGTCAGTTTGAATTGCTCACAACTCTCCTGGCTGTGCCTTGGGTAGGGGGGG
>VZUA01071006.1:0-14311 GCA_013401035.1 Horornis vulcanius
TTTTTTTTTTTTCTTTTTTTGTTTAAAGCCTGAAAGTTCTCAGCGATTCCACCGCGGGAGGAGGCGGTGGAAGGGGGTACAAAGTCGGGGGAGGAGCTGGGGATGGAGGATGTTTCTTTGACACTCTCCTTTTCACATCACCGTTCTCCCTTTTTTTCCCAAGTGCCGGAAAGTTTAGCGCTTCCACCCACTCCCCGTGGGGGGTTAGGAAAAAGAGAGAGGTTTTGGGGTTGGGTTTTTTTTTNGCACTGCAAACCTCCCTGGGCACTTCCAAGGCCTGAGCCCCCTTTCCATGGGGAAATTCCTGCTGCTGCCCCCCCTGAGCCTCCCCTGGCCCAGCCTGGGGCCGTTCCCTCTCCTCCTGTCCCTGTTCCCTGGGAGCAGAGCCCGACCCCCCCGGCTGTCCCCTCCTGGCAGGGAGTTGTGCAGAGCCACCAGGGCCCCCCTGAGCCTCCTTTTCTCCAGGCTGAGCCCCTTCCCAGCTCCCTCAGCTGCTCCTGCCCCTTCCCCAGCTCCCTTCCCTTCCCTGGACACGCTCCAGCCATTTCCATGTCTCTGAGCAGGGCTGTCCATGATGAAGAGCCCCTCACCCCAAAGCTCCCTTTGCTCAGGACAATCCCTCTGCCTTCGGAAGGACCAGGCTGAGGTTTCACTGCCTCAGCTCAGCTGCTCCAGGCTGAACTGTCCTGAGAGAGGGAAAAAGAGAAAAAAAAAAAAAGGGAGGGAATGTCAAAACAGGATGCAAAATGTGACCCATCCTCCTGCAGCGTTTGGGGTGGTTAAGGATGGGAGCATGGTCACTGTAAGGGGTCACTTGGGGCATTTTCATCACCCAGTGTCTCACCCTGCCAAGGGCTGGGTGAATCCTGGCAGGGGCAGAGGGTTTTACTCAGCACCACCCAGAAAAGGGGACCCCAGGTCCAATCTGATCCAAGGAAATTCTCATAGGGAATCAGCCCTAGGGAGGTTTGAGGTAATTAACAGATCACAGCACCACTGGGGTCATTAAAACTCAGCAAACCAAAAGGGCTGTGAGTTCTGCCAAGGCTAATTCAGCTCTGATGCATTAAAATAAGAAAGGAGAGAACAGAAATAAATAGGCCCAAAGTCTCTCACACAGCAGCTCTGAGCTATTGCTTTTTTCTACCATCTGAAATCTTATTAACCTGCAACTTGTTGGGGGTTTTTAAATTATTTTTTCGCTGCACTTTTTTTTTTTTCTTGATTTCTTGGTTTGTACTACAGCCAAACGACTCTGGGGTGAATGAATTCCAAAAAAAGCTTTTGAAGTAGTTTGTAAATGCAGTAGAAAATAGTTGTAAACTTAATTGAAAAAGGCAAGAAGAAAGCACAGTTTGCCTTCTTAAAAAGCATTGCTCCCTGGGAAGATCAAATGGACATTCAGCTCATTTTGCATGAAGGAATTAAAAGCAGGAAAACAGAAATCCTCTTGGTGCTTGTTCTGCTGGCCCAGGTGAGGTGCAGACTCTGCTCTTTGGGACAGGACTCCTGTCCCCCTCCTCCTGTCCCTCTTCTGTCACCATTTCCCCTTCCCCTCTTGCCCCCAGCTGGGCTGTAGGAGGTGTAGAATAATCCAGAGCCTTTGCTGTTTGCAGTCAGGGCTGCACAAAAATCAGCATTTAGGTCACCAAGACCCCATGAGCAGCCAGCAGCTGTTTAGAAGAAATTTTGCAGTGATGTTATCACAGAAATGTCAGGCACCAGCAGCTTTAAAATAAATGTTTTAAAGGGGTTAAAGGTCATTTTCAAAGATCCCCAGCAGCTACAGACCCAAGCCATGAATCTAGACCCTATTCTAGACCCAGATTTCAATTTCCCTGTTCTAATTTAACCTTTTTTTGAGGACTAATGGCTCTGTTTTCCAGCTCGGGTACTTCCAGGAAAAGCAGAGTCACAGAAAATTACAGAAAGCCTTGGGAGGAGATGCACACAACAGTCTTGTTATGTCAGAGCAGCACTGAAAAGAACATCTTTTGTTGCTAAGAACTTCTTAGATTTGAAATAGGAGAAAAAATAGAGCAGGGACAGAGAGGAGTAATTTTGGCTCTTCCCCACCACTGAGGCTGGGATCTTGTGCCTGGAGAGGCTTCAAAATTCAGTGCAGGAGAGACAGAATTGAGAAGAGAGAAGGAAGCATTGAGGCTGCTCCTGCCCAGGGGTTCAGTCTGTCACCCTGAGCACACACTGGAGATGGGTGAGGAGGGAGCTCCTGGGATTTCCCTTTGCTTCCAAGGAAATGGAGGGGAAATGCTCTCAGACTGTGGGTGAAGAGAGAAAATGTGGGGTTTTTATCTTCTTTTCTGTTAGAGCTGGGATTAAATGCTCGAGAGATGGTGTTCCTGTTTGGACTCAGATGTTTGTTTATTCTTATCTACAGCACAGTCTCACAAGTTGTGAGTTCTGGCTAACAAAGTGGAAAATGGCTCTGTCTCTATCCCTGTACAAGGTCCTTTAACCACGCCCCCATAATCCCAGTTCTATCATTCATTTTTTTGGGAGCCTTTTCCATTTGGCCTCAGGTCAATGCAGGGTTTTCTTGGGGGTCAGTGCCTGTCAGCACAGAAAGTCTAAAATTCTTAGTGGCCAGGGTTTTCCAACAAGAAACAATCTTTAAAGTCCTTTCCAACCCCATTCCCTGATTCTCTGTCTAACCAGAAATGCCCTGCCAGCACTCTGGTAGCCAAATCTGGCCAATTTTCCCTGGACTGCTCAGGTGTCTCTACCTGAGCCAGAAAAACGAGTCCTTGTCTGCTATTGCTCACCTCAGCTGAGGAATTGCTCTTTTTGCCACAAAAATCCTTCTTCAAACTCTTCCTCCTGACGCCCCCAGAGCCTCCTGGTGCCTGTCAGAGGCTCCCTGGGGTCTGGGGGTGTGAGGAATGGCTCTGAGGGCACACAGACCACGGGGAAAATGCTTTTCCTTCCCTGACATCTCTATTTTCCCATGAGAGGCTCAGCCAGCCTTGGCTGTGGCTGTGAAATTCCACAGCAGAGGTGGCCTCCGACCTGCTCAGCCATCAGAGCTGCACTTTGTCACCCCCCTGGGGACAAGCCAGGACTCTCCTCATGGCAGAACATCCTAAAGACTTGTGGCCATATTTTATAATTTTATTTGTTTTCCTGATGCTGATCAAATCTATTTTTCTTGTTGTGAGTGGAGGGGTTGCCTTTGGCAACACCAGCATTTGATGCTGCAGAACTTCCAAAAATGGGACGTGGAAGAAGGAGAACTGCTGTGTGATCTTAAAAATGAAAGCTAAAATAGAAATTTTGGCTCTTTCCTCCTCCCTGGCTTTCCAGGGATGCCAATCTGCACAGGACTTGCGTGCCACAAGATGGAACAGGCAGCGCCTTTTTAATCTGATAAATAATCTCATGTCCCAGATTCCTCCTGCGGAATGAAAATGAGTTAAGACTTTTAGGATCCTTTCTAAATCAACATCTTCAGCTTTTTTAAACCTCCCATCACTGAACTGTCTGGCTGCCAAAATAAATAATAATCCTTTCTCCAGAGCGTCTTCATAAGACTTCAAACATTTACAGAAATA
The DNA here is from genome assembly GCA_013401035.1 of Horornis vulcanius. Lineage (NCBI taxonomy): Eukaryota > Metazoa > Chordata > Aves > Passeriformes > Scotocercidae > Horornis > Horornis vulcanius. The sequence goes on from VZUA01071006.1 coordinate 3,570, forward strand.
AAGAAAATAAACCTGGTTATTGTCTGAGTAATCATTTGTTTATTGATGGAGACAAGTCTGCTCATTTTTCTTGCTCTCTGGTGATTAGATTATGATAAAATGTGACATTTAGTGATAAATTTGATATGGTTGGTTACATACAGTTTAAAAAAGGGGCGATCCAATTATTCTCTCCTGTGCTGGGGGAAGGCTTTGGCCACCTGTGCAGGAGATTGCCACAGCTATGGAGCAAAGAGCAGCCTCTCCTGCAGGCAGCTGTGACAAATGCAGAGGTCACACGTGTTCCCTGGCCCGTGGACAGCAGTTCTGCTGTCTCCCTTCTCATATTCCAGCAAAACCTGGAGCCCAAGCCAGGGGTGTAATGGAAGCTCTGCACTGACTGAGCAGAGGATGAACAGGGCCAGGCTGGCAGGGCCAGGGGAAGCCAGCTCACACTAATTGGGACATTAGCTGGGAACTAATCCACCCAAAACATCACTTGGAAAGAGCTCACTCAGGGATCCCAAAGGAAAATTCCCCAGGTGCTGCCGTTCTTTGGGCAGAGCTGGAGTTTCTGCATTTTGAGCCAAAGCAAGGACAAAGCTGCAATTGCTGGACATAAACTGCCCAAAAGCAATGTCCCTGTGAGGAGTGAGGCTCCCTGAGCCACCTGGGGTCACCTGCACGCCCACAGGCAGCAGCAAAGGGCAGGAATTCCCTGGGGACAGCCCCAGATCCCAGCCTGTGAGGCACCACCAGAGATCTCCCTGCTCTGCCCTCCCAGCAAAGAGTCTCTGCGCATCTTCAGCCACATCCCTGACACCCCTCGTGCTGGCACTGTTGGCAAGGATGAGAACAAACCCCCAGGAAAAGAGGGGGAACACCCCTGGAGATGAATTTCTGTTTTCCAACAGAATTTGCCCTCTGGATAAAGAGACATCCAGGGACAGGTCACCCTCCAGCCCTGCAATGCGTCTGGCACTGCTCTCTGCTGCTGCTGGGTGCTCCTTATTTCCCAATTGCTGCTGTCCATCGAGAGGAATCACCTGTGTCACCAGGATTCTTCTGTCATTAACATGAATTTTAGGATGCAGCAGCCTCTTGGCAGGAGCAAGGAGGCATCTGGGCCAGCCAAGGAGTTAAACCCTGCGAACAAAGAGATTGGGATTAGTTTCAATGAGGAAAGGAATCAACAAGGCCCTGAGGGTGCAGGCATGGGACAGGCTCAAAAGATGGCATGTAATTAAATTCCTGGCTGAGGAGCGTTTTCCTTTGTCCTTCTCTGCTCCTTCCCCCGGGGCAAAGAGCCCCGTGCCAGTTCCTCTGCCCTGAGTGTGCTTCAGACTTTGGGATCAGCTCCTCATCCTTGGGTTTGCTGCTCTCCCAGCTGTGCTTTGGTGTCCAGGAGGATCAGGAATGAAGGTCCCTGGCCCTGGGCTGCCCCGTGTCCCTGTGCCCTTGCCTGCCTTTGCCCTGGGAGCTGCAGGAGTCCTGCAGGAGGGACAGGATGGCCTTGGCTCCCTTGCTGTTCCACCACCTGGATCCCCCAGCTCCCAGCCTGGAAATGGGAGCAGCACCAACAACTCCTCCTCCCACAGGCACTGCCCCCCTCACCCCCTGTGCTGCTGACCTGAGCCCTGCTCAGCTCCCAAAATCAGCTCTGCTCCCCCACCTGGAGCCTGCACGTCCCCTCTGATGCTCAGCTCCTCTCTCAGCCCCTTTTCCTGCTGGCCCAGCACAGGCAGGAGCTGCAGCTGCTGCAGAGAGCCCAGAGGAGGCAGCAGGATGGGCAGAGGGATGGAGCAGCTCTGCTGGGAGAGCTGGGATTGTTCACCTGGAGAGGAGAAGCTTTGGGCTGACACAGCTGTGGCCTTGCAGGGCCTGGAGGGAACCTACAGGACAGATTGAGAGGGACAATTTACAAGTGACAGGACAAGGGGGAATGGATTCACACTGGGCAGGGTTAGATGGGATATTAATAAGAAATTCTTCCCTGGCAGGGTGGGCAGGCCCTGGCACAGGGTGCCCAGAGCAGCTGTGGCTGCCCCTGGATCCCTGGAAATGCCCCAGGCCAGGCTGGTGGAGCTCTGAGCCTCCTGGGGAAGCAGAAATTGAGCAGAGCATGGAAATTTCTGGTTCATCTTCCTTATAAATTCAGGGTGAGGCTGAAACTCTTTTCCTGATCTGGAAACCCCCGCTGGGGTGTGGGGGCACACGGCAACCTGGTGCCACAGCTGGTGCCTGCAGGGCTGGGGTGGCACCAGCGGGGCTGAAATCCAGGCCCTGACCTCATTCCCTGACTCCAGCTCGTCCTGCAGAGGCACAGCAGGAAGGAGGAAGGCACAGGACAGCTCTGCTGTGTCAGCCCTCCCCCAGAGAGCACCTACTGCTCCTGACAATGGCAATAATAACAACAACAACCATGAGCATTCCGGGTGCGTGTCAGGAAAACATGAAATGGGCTGTGGAGTACAAATAATTTATTCTCAGTCGCTGGAATATTAATTAATATTTAGGACAGGGATATATTGTCTTTGATTGTGTGTTTTAGGCCTGTGCTGCTCTTATTTTGCTTCACTAATGTCTGAATTCTCCTTTTCTCTCTCCCAGTTTAATACACAACATTTTATCTCTCCTTGCAGCTCTGTATTTCTTCTGTGTTGTCATCCTTGAGTTGTTGTTTTTTTTTTCCTTTTTCTTTTATTATTTTGGACTCCTCAGCGCTGTTTTCTTTCCTCCCACCTTTTCTTTCCCCCTCAGTCAGAAAACCCAGCAAAGCATTTAAGCTTGTGATGAAGTGTTTCCCTCAAGAACAACAGATTCAAATCCTCATTTCCTGAAGGACACTCACAGTGTAAAGGAGCCTGCCTCAGCCCTTCCCTTGGGAATCCTGCTTTTCCCCCTCACTCTCTCAGCAGCTGTAGTTTTAAGGCAACTGAGATAAAAAATGTTATTTCCAGAGGGGAGGATGAGTAGTGGAGCCTCAACAGCCCAGTGAGGCACAGCCTGGCTGATTCAGAGCTTAAAATACCCCCCAAAATGGGCAACAACTTTACTGACCACCCCCAGCAACCCTTTCAGGAACCCTCCTTTGTCTGCCAGAGAATGGGAAATACCTGACAAACAGCATTGTGCTGCATTTCCAGGCCATTCTCTCCAGAGCTACACACCAGGCTGCTGGAAACAATGATTTATTCCACCAGCTTGCTAATTAGAAGATGAATGGACAATGAGAAACATATCAGCAAGAAAAAAAAAAAAAAGACACCAGTGTGCAGTGATATGTTCCTGAATTTATTCTAAATATTCTTAAACTTTTACAAGTTTTACGTGGCTCTTCCCAGAGATCCTTGAGGATATCTCCTTTCCACATTTCTCAGAATTTATTCCATTTCTTTCATTGTTTCATTTTGAATTCAGTGCCAACCTTGGCTCCACGGGGGACTTCCAATGTTTTGACTCCTCAGATCATCAACCTGCCTTGGAAAGGAGAAAAAATTCCTTGTCACATATCTTGTTTTTATGTAGAAGAGGCCAGAAATAGAAAAGAAGAGGGAGGAATTGGGACACTTCCCTTGCTCTTGTGGTGTTAAGGTTCTTTGGAAAATCAGTTATCAAGAGGTGGCCTTTTTTTTGGGAGATTCAACTGATATTACAATGTTCAATTAAGCTCATGGAAAGAAGATTAAGAGACAATTTAATCACAGTTTGTGAGTACCTACACAGGGAGAACATTTGATACAAGAGGATCCTTTAACAGGCAAAGGCATTGAGTTACCAGTTGAATTCAGCAAAATTAAATTATAAATAAAAATTATTAATTTTTTTTAAGCAGGGCACTTTACCATTGTAACAAGTGATGAAGATAGTCAGGAAATCCTGGTTTTAAATCAGGATGAGGTGAAGTGATGTGCTCTATTCCCTGAGCTGCTCAGGCTGAGGGTCAGGAGCTGTTGACCTGGGGGCTGACTGAAGGTCATGGATGGTTTGGGTTGGGAGGGACCCCAAAAATCATCCCATGGGCAGGGACACCATCCCAGGTTATCCCTGGGAAAGATGGGACCTGAGCAGTGGCTGGGGGGGAGGTTTGATGTGGATCACACAGAACTTGAATTATCCTGTCAGAACAATGACATTTCCTAGCCCTGTCAATTCAAGGATTATCCTGACCAGAAACATTGACTGCCAGGAAATTAAAAAGAAAGTGCAAGGCTCCTTCAGTCAAGGTCTGAAATCCTAAACAGATTCTTATCCTGAGCTGTAAAAACAGAAGATTCCTTTTCTGAGCAGTACAAACCACTGGGAGCCATAAATCTCCCAGAAGGGAACTTATTTTTCCCCTAATTTACATGTTATCTGCAGTCCACTGTCTTCCCATTCCCAGTCTTGGCACCGAGGTGTAGCAGTGATGTAAACATCAATATTTTAATGTCAAAGAAGAATACAAAACCAAATTGAATTCCAGTAAGTATAAAGGAAATGCAGCAATGGCTCTCCTATTGAATCCTCTGCAGATTCCAGATAATGGATTATTCAGAGACCTTCAGCTCATAAAAAGGTGCACTTTATTCCTGGAATTTGATGCAGTTCTCCCTTAAACTGTGATTATTTTCTGATTCCGTTACCAAGTAGATTTTGACACAGTGGTACAATTTCCTTATCTCCCTCTTAAAAGTTGCTGCACTGGGCTGTGTAAATGAAAACAGCAGCATTTTCCGTGTGGATTTTCCCCCCATCTGTGTGATGTTTATTAAAAAGAATAAATCTGAGGGATACTTCCCAGCACAGCAGAATGGGAAATGCAGCTGCTCCCTGCAGGTGCTTCCAGCTGATAAATAAACCCCACTGCCTGGCCACACACAGCAAGGGATTTTAACATGTAGGAAATTCATCTGGAACTCCAACCACCGAGCTGGAAACGCAGCAGAGATGAGATGAGATGAGGAATATCTGCAATAGGTGCAAAGTGATCCCAGTTCAGACAGGAACCATCACTTGGCTGGTCCAGTTCCTCCCTGACCACTCCTTCTCCCAAAATCCAGCGTGCACACAAACTTCCTCATGGCTGGGGTTTGCTGGGGATGGGGACCATCAGCTCAGGGGGTTTGGGTGTTGTGTTCAGCACAAGGTTTGGCTCTTCCTTGGGGATCTCATGGAAGCGTGGTGCAATTCAGAAATGCAATCCAGAAGTCCCCTGCTGGCTGCTGAAATCTCTGCTGCTCTCTAGAAGGGAGAATTTGTCTCTCACAAAGTTCCCTGATCACCCAACAGCCCCCAACGTTCATGAGGCGGTTTTGTTCCTTGGACATTTTTTAAAGATATAAAATAAGGGTCTACATTGATTTCCCACTTGGCAGCAGAGAAAAATCACCCAAAGGCTTCTAATTTACTTTTTTTTTTCCACAGAGTTTTAAAAACCTCTGTTGCCTGCAGTGCAACCCATTACAGTTGGAGGATAATCCCACATTAAAAGGGGAGTGTCTGGATGTTCTCACTGGCTTTTCCTCTCCCCTTGGCTTTTGTGATCTTTGCCCACTGATGTTCAGAGTGGCTTTGGACAAACCGGACTTTGAGGGCTCCACTTTCATTTGGGAAAAGCTCACTAATTTGACAGGGTATTAGATGGCTTAATTAATATTGCAGACCTCTGATAGGCTCGGATGTGAGACCCTCCAGAAGAGGTGGCTGTAAAGCAGATAAAACCATCAGCTATTCCTTCCTAATGAATTCCCAACCCTGATCAATGGGGTTGAGCTGCCTTGTTGCCCCCAAGGCTGAAATCCTCTGGGGTCCTGGTGACCTGTCAGTGTTCCTTGGAGGAAGAAGCACCCTTAGGGCAAGTTCAGCACGGAATGAGCTCCTGTTTAATAACAGAGTTCACCAGAAGCTGCTCGCTTTGCAGGAGAACTGCAGCACGAGATAATTGACCTTAACACAGCTCCCTGCCTTTGCTTTTGATTTGGGCCACACAACTGAATTTGTGGGCAATTACAGAGGGAGAATGAAGACATAATTGAAGGTTAGAAGAGGTGGACACAAAAGGAATAGCTCTGGAATTAAAGTGCACTGATGCACTCTGGCTGTGGGGACACAAACAAGCTCTGGGCTCTGCAGGGTTCAAAGGAGAGCTCGGGGGTCACCTGAGCAGGTAACCCCAGCTCTCAGAGACCTCAGGGCAGCACAGACACAACATTCACATCTCACTAAATGCACGGAAAAAAGCACTTTTGGGGATGACTCAGTGTTCTTTACATCAGAAATTACACTTTCGAACAGTGAAAACTGATTTCTGTGCTTTGAACCATTAAGTAGCCAAGACTCAGAACTCCAGCCAGGCTCAGCAAACAGAGTTTTTGATCCAGAGGAAAAAGCTCCAGTGGTGGTACATCCATGGACAGCCCTCTGGATGCATCACTCAGGGCTAAAATTAATTAAGTGAGACTGAGGAGGTCAGAACTATATTTGATTTCATGTTATCAAGTCCTCTTTAAGGTAGTTACAGCATGACCTTAGATAGGTCACCTCTCCCCCTCATAATTTGAATTCCCTACCCATAAAGTGGTAATAGTTGTATTTATACACCTCCAAGGGGTGCCACAAATTTCATTTAGTGATGGACATCTGGAGATCTTCATGTAGAATTTATTATCTAAAAAGTGTTGTAAAAAAATCTTTCCCCCAAAAATGTTGGTTTTTAGGGTTTTGTGACACAGCATAACCCAACAAAACCCAGCCCTGAAAGAACCTCATCTGCAACACAGAAATGGTGGCAGTCCCAAAGGATAAATTGAGAATTCCTGACCTGTAGTTGTCTGGAATGTGCAGAAGGAAGGGATGGATGTGTAGCTGTTCTGGGATGATGAGAATGCAGAGAAAACAATGCACCACCCAAAGGATGAAAGGCAGGGAGGAAAATCCCTGCAAAAGCTGCAGCAGCCCAGCAAACATGTGTCAGGAGTGAATTATGGAAATAGCCCTGGCAGCCCCTCAGGAACATTTGGGTAACAACGAGCACAGCACAGTGCAGTGGCAATAACAATGCCCAGAATTGTTCCCACCAATATCTACTTTTTAAAGGGAGTCATTTCAGTTCTCTCTTCACATCTGTAAATGGGAGTTGAATTGATGATAAATACAACCAGAGCAATGAAAAGATTTTGCGTTACATGCTATTATCCTGCCTGGAAGTGGCGTGGAGATATTCCTTACAGCTGAGCTGCAGATGCTCCTGTGCCCAGCCAACCGTGGCTTGTGCAGAGACACCAGGAGGCTGGGGAGGCACAAAAACCTCTCAGGTCACTGAGTGATTACCAGCAAGGTTGTAGGGATCTGTGTAGTTCAGTATTTCACTGGAATGCAGCCTCCCTGCTGGGATCTCCCAGCACTGGGCAAACCTCCAGGCTGAGAGGCACACACGGTTCTGGGAAATTGCCAGGGATGAGTTCTGCTGATGTTCCAAAGGCAGAGAGGGGCTGAGGGGCCTTTGTGAGAAGGCAGCACTTGGGATCAGAGAGGGAAAACATGATAGGAGAGAGGGTAGGCATGATATCAGTGAGGGTGGACATGATATCAGTGAGGGTAGGCATGATATCAGTGAGGGGAAATCTCACCAGGCCTCAGTGAGAGGTCTGTTGATGCCTCAGGATTTGAGCTTTGATATTTTTTCATCTGTTTGTGATCCTGCAGTTCTTTAGTGCATAACTCTAAGCTCCACACACACTGTGAGCTGCTGCTTCCCCATTTTGGTCAGACACAACAATTCCTCTCCAGGCCTGGGGGTCAGGGACACCTCACTGCCTCAGGCTCCAGAAACGTAAATAAAAGTGAGTTGGGGGGTGCAAACTTGAGGTAAATGGCTTCATTGCCTGAAGCTGTAATTGGAAGATTAACCCCCAATATGCAAATGCACCAAATTTACAAAAGTGTGAAAACTCATGACCTGTCATCGATTTTTGGGTGCAGCCCCTGAGGAGCTTCATCTGCCCTAAATGTACCTGAAGGCCCTTTAGTTCATACAACTGCTTTTTATTCCCTTAATTTTGTTTGGCCTCTGTTTTCAGGTAGCCCCAAAAGGCATCATCTGGACAAAAGGAGAGGCTGAGTCACTGCAGTGCCAGGAGCTGTCACCTCCATCAGAGGGACTGTGGAAGTGGGAAAGCAGCAGCCTCAGCATGACACAGGGTGGTTTGGCCATGGGGATTTTTATTATTTTCTGGAGGTGGGTAAAGAGCAGCAGGGACTGCCCAGGCTTCCCTAACCCTTCTCTGGGAAGTGTGAGAGGTGCAGCAGCCCTTCCATCACCTCACCCACCCAGTAAAGTGCAGGAACACACTGCTCTGTGTGTGGGGAACTCTGTGCCTCTGGCTCTTCTCAGGAAATCCCATATTCCTGCCTCTCCTTCATCCCAGAAATCCCTGCAAGTCCAGTGACCTCACCGTGGGCTTCCCCACTGGCACTGAGAACCTGAGGCTCCCCAAACACCCCTGCTCATCTTCCTCCCTCTCCTGAGGTTCTCATCAGCCCCTGAGTGTGTCCTAAACCCCAAATCCCAAGCAGGCAGCAAAACAAGCTGGGACTGTGCTCATGTTCAGGCAGGCGGCCTCTCTGCCTGCATCCTGCCAAATGCCAGCTCTGATTTGCCTCCTGCAAAGGCTCTGCTCCTCTACCTGCACGTTTGGATTGGATTAGGATCCCTCACTGCAGCCATTTGCTGCTGTTCTCCCAGCAATTCAATTTTGCCCGATGTTATGGGGAACAGCCTGCCTTGAGAAGTGAGCCAGGGCATTACTTTACTTTTACCAGTCTGCTTTAAACAAATATTAGAGAGCAGTGCTCCCCTGGGTACCGTTACAGCAAACAGCAATTTTCAAGCAAGCTCCAGAGTAGATTGCTACTGAGACGCCTCTGTACTTGTAGGATGTCTATTATGCACTTATGGCACTTGTGAGAGGGGTGATGGTGGGGAAATCTCCCTGGCCTTACACAGGAATAACAGTGTGCCAAGCTAATGAACTCTGCACTGCCTCAGAGTGTGCAGGGACCGTGTGTGCTCCACACAACCTCATTTTTCATTTCTTTTCGGAGTGCAGAGCTAGGGCTCATGGTACAGATCCCTCTGCACGCAGGAGGAGCAGGACACAGGATGTTTGCTGTCCCTTCCTGTGACACCCCTGTCCCTGAGCCCTCTGTGCCCGTGGGGGCAGCCTGAGGAGCAGCAGCATCCCCCTGCTCCAAGCAGCATTTCCCAGCCCTTCTTCCCCCCAGATTTCCTTATCTCCCTTTCAGTCCCCACCTGCCTTCAGCTTCCCTGCCCTGCTGGGTTCTTGCCATGGAAATTGAGATGATTCCATCCAAGTCCTGCTCTCCCATCCCCAGAACATTTCCCTCCACTGGGTGCTGCTGGCGTGGCAGGGTCTGCCTGTCCTGTCCAGTGGGGTCCTGCTGGGACAGAGCCCCTGGAGCAGCTCCAGGAGGGGAAATTCTCCCTCAAAACTCGAGGCAGGCAAGGAAATACCGTGACTGCAGATCTGCTCCCCCCCAGCTGTTTGTTAGACTTCCAAAGCTGGAATGATGTACCTGAGCCTACATCAAGGGTCTCCCCAGCAGAGCTCAGAGACAAAAGGGTTAAAAAATTAATGAGACCCTCAGACAGTTAAACATGCTTGTTCATAATCAGCTGCTGAGTGAAAAACAAAGTCGGGAGAGAATTCCCAGCGATTCTGAAGTGTCATTCCACGTGTTCTCCCAATTATTAGCTGAGGGGGGTTGGCAATGCTGGGCTGGGAGCATCCAGCTCCAAACCCATCCCCTCATTCCAAGGTCCAGCTCTTCCCCCCTGCTTGGAAGCTTGGTCTGGAGTGGCCCTGGCATTCCAGGAGGGGTGAGAGCATTCCTGGGAGCCTGGGGAGGGGGACAAGTGTTTGGGAGAGTCTCCAAATCGGGAGCAGGAGAGGCAGCAAAACCAGGAGCTGCTGCCTCAGATGTACTTCATTGGTATTCTGGAGGCAGCTGGGCTAGAGACTGCACAAAATTATTTTCAAACAGGAATTACAATTGGCAAGGCAAAAATGAGAGAGATGGAGAGAATTTTGGGGGCATTTGTCAGCTGAAGGCCTCGAGGTTGCATTCAAGCTGATGACAGAGTAAACACAAGAAAAGCTCAAACAAATGGTGCTCCGTGGATCAAAGCAAGGAGATTGTGCCACAGACACTCAGCAGTAAAAGGCTTTTCATTGTGGAAAAAAGGCAGCGATTCCAATGTGAGGCCGCGATGAATGGAGAAACAAAACTCTCTCCTGCTAAACACAGCCTGGCAGGGTTGGGATAAACCCTGCCCGTCCTTCCACAGCCACATTTATGCCTTCCTGAAGCCCCATCCCCTCCCTGTCTGCTGCTGGGCTGACAGACACGAGGCTTCATTCTGCCAAATTTGTCAGTCTTGACCTGCGAGTCTGATCTCGGGGAAATTCTATTCATTGCAGAATAAATAATGCATGGGCAGCCATGCATTTTTCATGCTAAGACTTTTAAAGGCCACTGTAGCGATGCATGTAAATTCGGTTCCCCCCACCCCTTCCACACACAAAACTCCTTTCTGTGCACACTCAACTGCTAAAAAATTATTAAATAATTATTAACATCTGCCTCGAGGCACCAGCCACAGAATCCACTGCTGCCTCCACTCCACCCTCCAGAAAGTCGGGGAGAGATAATTCCAGGCAACAGCAGAGCAATCTGGCTCTTTTCCTCCCCCTCCCCTGCTG
>VZUA01071009.1:6980-17305 GCA_013401035.1 Horornis vulcanius
AGGGATCCAGGGGCAGCCACAGCTTCTCCAGGCACCCTGTGCCAGGGTCTCTCCACGCTCATGCTTATCTCAAGGAGATATTTAAAGGACAACATATATCAAGGAAATGCTCAGAGTCCTGTCTCTATGACTCCTAAGAAATAACACAGTCATCTAAAAAGTGCTTTCAATCCACAAAGGGTGTAGTTCCAGGAAAAATTAATTTCAGAAAAAAATCTTTCAAGAAAAAAAATTAATTGAAATTTAAACTAGAACCTGGGAAGCAAACAATTAGATAGTTTAGGAACAAGTGAAGAGCCAGGCACTGCCATTTCTCTTCTCATCCCCAGCAGATGTGGCCCATTGAATGGGAGAGAGCAAATTCCACTCCCAACTCAGGCCTCTGCATTACACAATTCCCTGACTGGCTCATTGGAAATTGGTGATGTGCTTGATGATGTCATGGCTTGCACAACTGGATTTTGTCCCTGATATTAACCTTTGAAGTTGTGGGCTGTTTTCCAGTGGGCTAGAAATGAGGTAACTGAGTAAATTAAAGTATCTAATTATTTCAGGTGAGTCCTCCAGGCAGCTGGAGCTCTGCTCTTTAAAAGTGTCCAAGGCCAGGTTGGACAGTGGAACACATTGCAACAGGACAGGTCTTGGAGCAAGCTGGGATAGTGGAAGGTGTCCCCTGGCAGGGAGTGGAACTGGATGTTCTTTAAGGTCCTTCCAACACAAACTATCCTGTGATATGGTCTTTCAAGCCATCTTTTATAACTGAATGGACACACTTTTTGTTAGATTAGTGATACCTTTTCTTTTAATGTTATACCTCACTGTGTGCCATCTGTACAAGTGGAAACCTGCAGTGGTCAGCTCACAGAAAAGGATTTAGACATCCATAATTAATCACTGTGATTTCTCTTGGGGCATCCAAGCAGAGACAGGAATGAAACTTTGTGCAGTTCCAAACTTTGATCAGGACACTGACCTGCGTAGAAGACAGATGTTTGTATCTCAAAAAATTTATTATTATTAGTTATAATTTATAGCAGAAGAAAGATTGCTAGCAGCAGGACAGAGGAATTCAAGACAACTGAGCTATGAGGAGGGGGAGAAAGACACTTGATGAAGCATCTTGTTAAAGGCTCATGTGCAGCTGGTGCCAAGGCAGACAAATACGAATAATTATGATACGATTGGTGGCAAATACTGTCTGGAAAGCTTTTGGACTCTTAACAGTGCCTTTCTCTGGGTTCTGACATGGCAGAATTTGACCATACCCATACTGTGCAATTCTTGGCTTCCAGTCCAAGGTGACCACACCAGGCTGTCTGCTGGAATAGTTCCTAGCCAGGACTAATCATTGAAACAGCCCTGGAATTTTTGGCAGAGGACTAGCAGAGGACAAAACTGCCAGGGCTGTTCTGATAACTGAATATTGAGGATGATGATTTTTCAGTGGTCACATCCTGAACCACTGCTCACATTCTGCCACCTGAATTAGCTGCAGCTCAATAAATTGTGATCTTGGATGTAGCAGGCACAAGGGAGTTGTCTACTATAGATGAAAACAAGGAGAAGGTCAATGCCATGCTGACCTGACTGATTATAGATTTAAATATGTATGAACCCAATTCTTGTGGCTGCAGCATTAGAAGCTTCCTACCTAACAAGAACCACTGGAGTTCCATGATACTATTTTTGATGTTGGTGGTGCCAAAGGCAACAGAACCTACCCAGTACACCACAGGAGCAGACATTTAATCATGCACAGAGGGAAGCATTTAGACCCTGCTCACTGTCCAGTGAAGACACTTATGGTGTTTTAGTTTGACATCAACTGCACAATAACTCTTAAAAATCAAGGCTCCTGTGTTATTCTGTAGGATACCATCCACACAGAAGTCTCAGTATTTTTCAGGAAAAGCAGCAGCACAGGGCTGTGTGACAGGTTAGGGAACTCCTCATCAGAACCAGAGATGTACCAGTCTTTTCTCCATAACCTGCAGGAGATCCTGCCTTCCTCCTTCCTCTCAAACCCCCATTATTATTCCTTCTCACCCTCCTCTCCACAGAGGAATTCCCCTTTAGCTTAGAGGTGAACAGGACAGTACATTCTCTCAGCTGGTGTTCAGTGCTGTCACTTAAATGTCTATTTAATGTTGACTCTCTGTCTGGATTGCAACACGAGGGCACAAGTAATTGAAATCAAAGCAGCCAAGGGCAGGTAATAATTGACCAGGTTCCCAGACCTCAGCACAGCACCATCCCTGAACCTTAAATGCACAGGGGCCTCCCTGTGTGCCCTTCAGTGACACCAGCAAGAGTCTCACACACCAGGATTCATTAACTCATCTGGTGCATTTTTCCTCATCTAAAAAATTTAGGGTATTTCTTTAATAGGAGACCTTTGTAGCTGTTGCTAAGTGCGGTGAGGGCTGATGGAGAAACAGAGGTAAAACCTGCCCTCTGCACCCATTTAGCTCATGGGAAATGGCACAAACCACTCCAATGACAAGTGACGTGTGGGAATATTGTGTGCAAGAGCCAAGTGCATCTCTTAGAGGATGTCCACTAACAAATTTTCATGGATGAAGCAACCTTGGCCCTCTTTTTCCCATTCTCATTGTGCCCTTAGCAGGAATGTTGCCAAAGGGTAGAAACATGGAATCCCAGAATGGTTTGGGTTGGAAGGGAACTTAAAGACCACCCAGTTTCAACCCTCTGCCATGGGCAGGGACACCTGCCACTACCCCAGGTTCATCTAAGTCTCATCCATCCTGGTTTTGAACAGTTCCAAGGATATTCCATCATCCATTAGACCAGACTGTTCCAGATGGAGCAACCTAGGGTAGTGGGAGCTATCCCTGCCCATGGCAGAGGTGGAATTGGATGTTCTTTAAGGTCCCTTCCAACCCAGATCATTCCATGATTCTATGATTCTATAATAACAATTTGTGCCATCTAGGAAATCTAGGAGAATAATGGATTATATTTTAACATGAATTTGGTTTTAAAGGAACATAAACACATGATTTCATAAATAACCATGTGCCTATGAGATTTTAGAGGCAGTTTTACAGTTATGGTAAAATGAATTTTTCCTGCCATCTAAATACATGTATCCTATTTTAAACAACCTTTCTCAAAGGCATAGTAGTTCTTCGACATCTTTTCATTTGTCATTAGTTGATAAGTCACACTTAAGAGAAAATACTGAGGCAAACCCCTCCCATATAACATCATGTATGGTCCTTGCTGTGAATTGTTATGGGTGTAGTTTCCCAAGGAGAGAACAATAGAAAAATAAACACCTCTCTTGCAGAAGACTGAGAAATGAGCTTGAAATGCTGTTTACAAAGGTTTTCTCCATTCAACATTTCAGATTTTCCTTGCAGTATCACTTTTGGAAAGGGGCTGCTGGGGCAAAATTCAGGAAAATTGAATTACAAAGTTCCCCCTGCTCCTCTTTGCTTAGAGAGCTTGATTTCTCTGGGATAGGTACTTGCAGCTCCTTGAATTCCCAGCTCATGTGTGGAAGTTAATGTTCAACAGAGATCTCCAGAACTTCATCCTGGCCCTGGGTACTGTGGGATACAGTTCCATGCACACACTTCCATGTTCCAGCCCCAGGTCACTGCTGTGCTGCATGAATTGTTCTGCTCCTTGCCTGTTTTATACAAGTTTTGCCCGGTTTTAAGCAACCAGTTTGCACCTGTCTTTGTTTTTGTTAGAAGTCAAAGTCATGGAATTTTCCTCTTGCTCTGAATGACATTTTTGGGTTGCCTGTGCTAGCAGGGCTCGAAGTGTTGGTCACTTTCATAGAATCATGGAATCATGGAATCCTTGAAGGGTTTGGGCTGGAAAGGACCTTAAAGCTCATCTCATTCCAACCCCCTGCCATGGGCAGGGACATCTCCCACTAGACCAGATTGTTCCAAGCCCCATCCTTGATTGTTTCCAGGGGTATCCACCTCCTCTCTGGGCAACCTGTGCCAGTGTTTTGCCACGTTCATTGTAAAAATCTTCTTCCCTATTTCCTAGAGGGCCAATCTCCTTCTGCAAGAAAAGAAGTTGTTCAGCAAAATCTGAGTGCTATGGCAATCCATATCAATGAAATTTAAGTAATTTAATATTTGATAGATTGATTTGATAGTCAATAATAGATTGACTCTGTTCCAGGGGAGGGAAAGAGTAAAGCCATGGAATTGAATGGAGCTTACTCCAATAACAAAGAGTAATCCCAACCTTTTCCAGTGCCACACTCTGATTTTATTTGGGAAAAACACCCCTCCTCCCTAACATGAGTGTCTTATGGACAAGTGCTTCCACTTGTACAACATTCCCACACTGTTCTGTCTGTGTGAAAGACAGGTGAGGAGAATTCACATTTCAATGGGTTTTGAGAAAAACAAAAGGGTTTTATTTTATTCATGCTGGTGTTGCAGGTCAAATGTTTGTCTGTCCACACCCCACTAAAGAGAAAAGAGAGGGATGACAAATTAAATTTCTTCTCACTTAGAAATGGGGAAAGCTGGAGAGTTGCTGCCAAAGGAAAAGATAATTTTCAAGGCAAGGGTACAAAAAAAAAGAGGGACAAGAAAGGAACACTTGGCATTTCTTGGTTAATTAGATTTAATGAGTGGAAGAGACAAATCAGTGTTTATCTTGCTGTTACTTGCTGCATAAACTCACCTTGTTGCCTCTCTCTCAGCAGCTCGAGTTGGCCCATTACCGTGCAAATGAAACATAAATCTCAGTAATGTTTTCATCCTTCGAACAATTCTTGGAACAAAAATGCCATTAACTCTGAGTTAAATATGATAAACAAGGTAATAAGGAAACAAACCACTGAACCAGAATGTCAGAGGCAGAACTGCAGAAACACCTGGGCTGTGACAGTGTTTAACCTGTTCATTAGCCCAGGATTTCATGAAGAATCTTGATTGATCTCTTTTTAAGAAAATTTACAGCCACAGCAATCATGCTCTGAAAGGAAGCCCCAGAAGATGTTGTCCTTCAAAACATTATATCAGACACGATTCTTGTGGAATCACCCCATTCTCCCAAACTTTCATGGCAATAAGAGGGGAAATACTTGGCATTGCATCACAAACTTGTGCATGTATATGAAGTAGTTTATTTCCTTTAGAAGAAAAGAGATATATTAGTGAGTGTTAGATCTCCTAACTCCTGAGGTTTTTAATACAAACTGGAACTGAATGCAAAGTGGTCAGAAATTGCACCTTAAGGCTGAAGGTAAAGCAGTGGGAATGATGCAGGATGAAATGTCAGGCTGAATGGCACTTGGAGCAACCTCTTCTGGTGGAAGTGTCCCTGCCCAGGGCAGGGGCCTTGGAATGAGATGATCTTCAGGGTCCCTTCCAACCCAAACCATTCTGTGGTGATACAAATGGAGACTGAAGGAGGGGGAGAGCTTTGTGTCAGTCCCCTGCAGTGGATGTGGCTGTCCTGAGACCTGTTCAAAAACTGACAAAGAACAGTTGCATCACCTCAAGTCTTTCCCAATGCTTTCCTCTGCCTTTGACATCATCCACCTGGTGACAGGGATGGGGAGATGGAGACAAAATATTACCTGAACTGTCAGTGAGTGACAAATCCAGGGTGCAAGCTGGGTCCCCACTCCAGTGGTCACTGACTTCCAAGTCCCCCTGACCCATCCTGGTGCCTGTGTTGGGAAGAGGTTTCCAAAAGCCATGAAAATTGGTGGAGCTCAGTCAGGCTTGGCTGATGGTCAGATTATATAACTGACACATGAAGTGGAAATTCACCCTTGGGGGATTGCAACACGCTCACTGCCACCTGTGATAAGGGGGTTAACCAGTCCCTCTCAAGAAAGTTCATGGCAGTTACTCATTGACTTGTCACACTTGCACAACCCCACAGGCCCTATAAATACCAGGTGTCTGTCCAGCCCTTCCCCAAGCCAGCTCCAGCCACCATTGGTCTTTCAGGTGCTTTGCAGGACCTCACAATCCACAAGCAACTGACAGCCATGAAGATCCTCTACCTGCTCTTCGCTGTCTTCCTCCTCATCTTCCAGGCTACTTCAGGTGAGAAGCAAAAATCTTACAAACAGCAAAAGGGTTTGCAAGCAGAAGAGTGTTCATGGTGGGGGGCAAAGCCACCATCAGCTGAAAGGCAAAATTGGATGCCACAGGGTTGGTGCAGTGGGTGGGACCAGGAGCACCTGTGCTTAGGACGCCACCCTTGCTAAAAAGGACAACACATGTTTTGTTGAGCATTTACCTCTCATCTTTCCAGGCATAAAGCTGAGATTTTTAACTCCTGCCACTCCCCACAGGTTCTGCAGACCCTCTTTTTACTGACACTGTCGAGTGCCGGAGCCAGGGAAATTTCTGCCGTGCTGGGACGTGCCCACCCACCTTTGCTGCCACGGGGTCGTGCCACGGGGGGCTGCTGAAATGCTGCTCCAAGTAAGTGACAAAACATCTCAGGGGCCTCAGAAGCTCCCCTGTTTTGTCCACTGTTTCTCTGAATAATCAGCAAAACTCCAGAGGGGCTTGCAGGGCAACCCTCGGTGAGGAAGTCCAGAGGGAGGAGGAACACGTGTGTAATGTTGATGTGTGTTTAGGGAGAAAATTCATTTTAATGGAAGTTATGTATGGGAGAAAGGGTTCAGAATGGTCAAATTTTACAAGAATTCAGTGTTTTTTCACTTTATTTTTAATTTTTAGGGGAAAAGAAAGAAGTGTTTTTTTTTCAAGAAATTATTATGAGAATACTTCACAGTATTTATACCCATCGGGGGAAACATTTTATCATCCCTCTATTTTTATTTTTAAATTCACCTAGAAAATGTACAGTTAAAGGGGGAAAAGGGTTCACAGAACTCTGCTTCTCAACCTGTCCCCATCTCTCCTTCCTCCCACCACTGCACAGCTTTTGGAAAGGTGGAGAGGATGAATTTGTCAGTGAGTGGAGACTTGGGTGTGTATTTCACTTTTGGAAACCACTTTCTAATAATGTCTCGAGTTTCCCTGATAGCCAGATTTTTATTTTCTTTCCTTAAGGTTTGGAACACACTTTTGGGGAATGCTCTTCAGCTTAAAATCAAACATATTCTCCAGCTACTTAATTCTTAGAACAGCTTCATTCCATCAGTGGCCATGAGATGACCCCTGCCAGCTGCAGTGACATTTACACCCCCCAAATTCAGTGCCAGATTAGGAGAGGTTCCTGTACCTTTGATGGTAGAGGACTGGTGTGATGCTATAATTTATCCCAGTCAAGATGTTCAGGCAGATCCCCAGCCACTGATGTGACTGGACAGACCTTGGCTCAAATACAAAGGGAGAGCTCAGATCTGTGATATCTGAATTTTTCAGAACTCCCTATTATGTGATTCTGTTATTTATAGAATTGTCAGGGTTTAAATGTTCCCAGAAACTGAAGAAATCTGATTAGGTGGTTCTAGAAAAAAAGTTTTATACATTTATTCAGCAAATGGGGATCCTCAGTGGTTTCAGGAAACCCAGGTAATTCCAATAATAGGACAGGTTTTTTTGCCAGGAGAATAAGATGGTAAGTATTCATTTGGGAATCCAGGAAAGTAAATGGAACAGAAGGAACCTGATATTAGATGATTTTACAAGGGAGTGATGTGATCCCTAAGTTTTTGTGACCACTCATCCTCGTTGGGAATCAATTTCCACTTATAGCAAATGGACTGGTAGGAGCAGATGGAAGATCACCAACATTGAATTTCTGTCAGAATATCTGCTAGATTTGACCAAAAGAAAACTGAGCCTGGGAAAGGAACAAGACCTCTTGAGTTTGGTTTCAGGTGTAGTTTTCCTACTGAAATACTTTTTGTGGAGGAATGTACCTGATGCTGATGGATGTTAGTGTTCAAGATTAAAGTTCTTATATTGGCTGTTTGATTTTCAGCTGAGCTGACCAATGCAAGAGTAGAAATTAAAACCAACAGGGTATTCTGAAGTACAATATAAATTTCTTTTTCCAGCTCAGGTTGCTTGAAAACAAATCTTTGAACTTAGACATGAAGGGCTTGATTCAGCAGGATACATTGAGATGTTTAGTGGCATTTGAGGTACCTTGGAGAATTTAAATCATATCAATGTATCTGGCTGAGTTAGCTCTAAGGGAAAACACTGATTTTCAGAAAAGACAGATGTCTGGAGGCCAAGCAGATACCCCAGACCACTTCAGATGGCACTAGACTTGTGTGTTCAGTAACTCTATCAAATCCCCAATCTTTATTTTGGTGTGAACTGAATAAAAAATGTAATTACAAGTGGTCATATAACTTATTTGCCAGTGGCCACAGTTCTCATACACTGGTTATCTGCAGACCTGGACACCACACACACACACAGATGAAGGTTTTTAAACCTGCAGGTTGAACTTACCCACCCTGTAAGTTCATTTTGAAAGGTAATTAGAAGGTATTGAGGCTTTTAGAGAATGAGTTGAGGTGGCACTGCAGCACAACAACAAAACCCTTTGTATCCTTGCAGGATTTCGGCAGAGTAACAAGAAAAGGCTTTCCTGGATCAGAGCCCTTGTACCAGCAACATTTCCACTGCCTTGAGGAGCTGATTTTCCTGGATTCCTCCTCTATCTAAAGCCTCCTTCAAATGAGCATTAAAAGAAGCTTCCAGAGGGCATGTCCTGTTAGCACACCGCTTCTGGAGATCCGGGTTTTTCCTCGCTGAAGTCACTCCCTTTTTGCTTTTAATACTCAAGCCACTTTGCCTCCTTGGCCACCTATTCCAGCCTACCTCACAGGGGTGTTTGGAGGTTCAATCACTTCAGGTTCATGCAGCTCTTGGAGGGTGTGAAGCAATATATATATTATTATTTTATTCTCATGTGAAAATAAAGGTCTTNATATGCATTAAAAATATACACACACCTACCTGAATTTATAAACACAGCAATGGGGTCTGAACTCTCCCTCTACAGAGACAAGATTTTGGATGATGTATAGACTAGGTTTTAGAAGATCAGACCTGTTCTCAACAACAGTCACAAAATCCAATATTTAAGGAACACACTGTTGCAAGGATATCTCACTGCCCATAACCTGGTCATGTCCAACTTACAAAACAGACACTGATGAGTGGTTCTATATCCCCCAAGTTCCTTCTGTGTGCTGGTTTTGGCTGGGATGGATTTAATTTCCTTCCCAGTGTGGGATGGTGGTTTGGATTTGTGCTGGGAACAGTGCTGATAATTCAGGGATGTTTTTGTTTCAGCAGGACAGAATCAAGGCCTTTTCTGTCCTCACCCCACCAACGAGAGGGCTGGGCTGACAAGGAGTTGGGAGGGAACAGAACCAGGACAGCTGGTCCCAGGTGTCCCAAGGGATATTCCAGACCTTGTGGGGTCATGCTCAGCAATAAAACGTGCAGGAAGAACAAGGAAGGAAGAGACAATTGGAGTGATGGAGTTTTTCTTGCCAAGTCACTGTTACATGTGGCGGATTCCTGCTCTCCTGGGGATGGCTGGACACCTGCCTGCCCATGGGAAGTGGTGAATAAATTCCTTGTTCTGCTTTGCTTGCACAGCTTTTGCTTTAGCTATTTATCTGTCTCTATCTCAACCCACAAGTTTTTTCACTTTTACTCTTATGATTTTCTCCCCTATTACACCAGGGCAGAAGAGAGCAAGGGCTGCCTGAAGCTGAATTNACCTGCAGGTTGAACTTACGCACCCTGTAAGTTCATTTTGAAAGGTAATTAGAAGGTATTGAGGCTTTTAGAGAATGAGTTGAGGTGGCACTGCAGCACAACAACAAAACCCTTTGTATCCTTGCAGGATTTCGGCAGAGTAAGAAGAAAAGGCTTTCCTGGATCAGAGCCCTTGTACCAGCAACATTTCCACTGCCTTGAGGAGCTGATTTTCCTGGATTCCTCCTCTATCTAAAGCCTCCTTCAAATGAGCATTAAAAGAAGCTTCCAGAGGGCATGTCCTGTTAGCACACCGCTTCTGGAGATCCGGGTTTTTCCTCGCTGAAGTCACTCCCTTTTTGCTTTTAATACTCAAGCCACTTTGCCTCCTTGGCCACCTATTCCAGCCTACCTCACAGGGGTGTTTGGAGGTTCAATCACTTCAGGTTCATGCAGCTCTTGGAGGGTGTGAAGCAATATATATATTATTATTTTATTCTCATGTGAAAATAAAGGTCTTAAACCAAACCCCATGATCTTTGTTGTTACTCACAGTAATTTCCTCTCTGATCTTGACTCAAGGCTCAGAGTGATCAGTATTTTTTAAACAAGTGAGCCTGTGCAGCCTCACACATTCCCAAGGGATTTGGGAAAGGGAATGAT